>CALYDG010000227.1:0-15975 GCA_944474755.1 Limnoperna fortunei | reverse complement strand
AACGTCAATGTTACTAAAATTATCATTAATTTATAGATGGATAGATCTGAATGGATTAAATGATTGATTGGCATTATGATTTACGTCCAGTTATATTCAGTACATCAGGATTTCATATCCGCTTACTTCGTACGAACTAGCGCTAAGCCCCATTGTGCCGTGGGAGCCACCCATTTAACCGATACTTAATTATGAAACTTGCAATGTTCAAAGACATTTTCTGGGTTATAAATCTGCTCTAAAACCATAAATCGAAGGCTGTCGTTGTTCTATTTATGTAAATAAATTGTTAACTTATAAATATTTCATAGAATTGCTATGCCCTGCAGATATCGCAGGATAATAACGAAAACAGTGTTATTAGAGTTCATTTATCTTAATACTTTTGTGAGGCTTTGGGCATTACCGTTTCTATTATTATTATATTAGTTCCTTGTTTGTTTTCCATATTGATTTCTGACTTGTTTATAACGGCGAAATCTGACGCTTTTTATCTAAAAATATCTTTTGTAGCGGCTACAATGATCATACTATTTTTCGAAAAAAGTTCCTAATCGTCCAAGGATCGTGGCATTCGCCAAACACGTTACCGTCTACTTTCCATATTATAACTTGACAAACTACTTTCCATATTATAATTTGACAACCCCCGAAACCCCGCCCAAATGGTCCCAGCCAGGAATCACAATACTATTATTCAACATTGATATTTTATATGACATGTGGTAAGAACGCAACCAGAATATGAAACTTTAGTTCGTGATCATTTCGTAGACGGTGAACGTGAAGCCTATTTGATGAAATGTGGTTTAAACATCTAGAAAATCATCCTCACCAGTCAGTGTTTCTGTGTCCACATGTTCGTGGACACATGTGCACACAGAAACACTGACCTGTGAGGATGCTAGAAAATATGTTACCCGAGTAACACTCAAATATGCTAATATGTGGGGTATATTTATTTTTGAATATAAAAGTCTCACTTAAAAGTAAAACGTGTCGTCAGCTTTTATGTCCTTTGGTGGTAGTTGTTGTTCTTTTATTTGTTTTTTTTCTTTCCTTTTTCTTGTTTCTTTTTTCGTTGCTTTTTGTATATTTAAAGAGTTTTTTTAAGTTAAATTATATTTACGCGTAATACTCGTTTTAAATGGAATAAATTCTTATGTTGAAGAGAAGCAGTATATGAGTTTTGATTAAAGTGAAAATATAAAGTGGCGTTTAACGAATGTTTCAAATCTTCGATCTTAAGATTTTTATTTTATATTTGAGGTGGGCGGTACAACAACTTTTGAGAGAGTACTGGTTAAAGAGCTTATTGCAAATTTACACATGATTATGAGGACTAGACTAAATACAAATATACAATTATTGATTTTATCACGTGGATTTTATTAACATCAATACTTATTCTGTTTCTTATATATCACAGTTTAGTAAAACACATATGGCATGCAGAATTTTGATGTAATCCACCGGATATTTGACACAGCTAATGCTAATGCAGAGTGTTGTAATACCAACAGTGTTGGAAAAAAAGAATTGTTATCGTTATTATTAAATTAAATTAACATACTGTGTTGTTTTGCGTGAATATCTTAAGTATTTGCCTTTAGAAAACTCCGCATTTGAAATCCAACTGAATTTGGAAGTTAATTAGCCGCTCAACACTTAACCTATAAGTCATTTTCTTTCTATATATATTTATGTTTTACAAACCAGACAACCCTCTTTATGTGAACATGGCCGTAATCTACTTGTCTATTTCCGCTTCATAGATGTTATTTTTCATGTTATTTAGAACAAGAAGAGATAAGGCTACATCTCCTACAGCTGATCGTGACTAATCCAGTTCATGTTCACAGTACAGCCGGATGCGAGGTCTAACCGATTTTAAAAAGGTGTCAATTGCTGTGGGTGTAATCCCGACCACGTTATGAAATCACCACCTGTTGGATGCGGATGATCCGTTTTTAGAGGAGTGCCACGCTTAGAGTATCGACGAGAGTTTTATGAAAAATGAAATAGAAGATACAGAGAACTATCCATCAAAGAATAAGTCATGGACAAACACAAACAAGGTGAAACAAACAAGAGAACAACAAAACAAACAGGCACATAACACAAAAATCAAAACTGAATGACACGAACCAAACAAAAACTGGAGGGAAGGGGATTTCAGGTGCCCCAGAAAGGTAGGTTAATTCTGCTTCACATGTTGCACCCCTCGTATCAGTTAAAAATTCAATAATTAGTCTTGTCCGGGGTAGTCATAATCCAGGAGGAAAAGTAAATAATATTATGCACATTATTGATGTATACTTGGTATAATAACGATCGATGTTCCGACCACATAAGCTTCATTTGTATTTGCTACAGTAACTGGTTTAATCGAGAACAATTATTTTTACCCCCAGTGAGACCCTCATACAAGTACTGATCACATGATCACGATATCGTTTTTGGAATCAATACGCAGCAGATCATAATTGCTAATATTGAAAATGTATTAATTAATATAAATATGAGCTGCTTGTAATTAAAATATTATCTTTCCTGGAGGTTTTGTTTGGATAGACGATTACGTATCAATTACCGTTATTAGTCAGTGATTTTTCCGATGTATGATCAAAATTACAAAATAATTAAACAAACGAAATTATAATTCAAGTTGTCTTAGGTTTGTGATCATTTTATTGGATGCTATACAGCCCAGGTGAACTTCGAATCATGGATTTATTTTGTAAGATTGTTTAGGGATTTACGATAATTTCATCAAATTTAGGCCATATCACAATGTTTTGTTTTCATTAAAGCAGGAAACTAGTGTTAGTCGGTGAATATTCCCCAGCTGACGGAAAAATGCAAGCATCGTTCAGTCCATCAAGCTGGCATTGCCCACTTTGTGCACTAACTCTAAACCTCAGTGTTGACAAGCCTTTTAGACCACGGAGGTTCTTTGCCATACAAAACTAGTTATGTCCTCTGTATATGCGGATGTCATCTATAAATGGTTTGACGACCAACAACTTTTCCATTGTGATCAACAAGGTCGTCAAAGTATTCCATAATGAATGTTTATCGTGCATGAATCAATTCTGGTACTTGCTCACTGAATGGATTGATAGACATGTAATTTAATATTATATTTATATAAATTACAGACTTCTGTGTTTCCTATGTCTACTAATGACAAACTTCAAATCTGAGTGTGGTGCTTTGGGTTTCTTATCTCGGCTATTGGCGCCAAGTCGCTCTCTGATTATAAACCATTAATATGACATCTTGGCAGTAAGAGAATTACAGCGAAAGCTGAACAGACTTAAACCATTCTTTGCAGGCCTGTGTGTAGCTTTTGCTATATGATTGAGCAGCACCTGCACTTGCAACGCACACTGCCACCTTTTAAGATCAATCATTGAGTTAAAGAAAAAAGAAAAAAGAAACTAAAACAAAAATCCAAGCTGTCTAAAATAAATGTAATCACTAAATTATTTGGAATTATATTTAATGTGTATGTAAGTCATATATCAATGTGACTCGACTAAAGCAAAAGCTTTCTCTGTTTTAACAAAGGTCAACGTTGATGGGAACTTTGCAACATGGCGTGTTTGTTCGTTTGATGGTGTTTAACGCCACTTTCAGCAATTTTTCAGCTATATCATGGCGTCAAGTTTTTATTGGGAGAGGAAGCCGGAGTACCAGGAGAAAACCCCCGACCTGCGTTCGGAAAACGACAATCCTTGTCAATTAAGATTGTAGTCGAGCACACTCTACTTGCAGAGAGAATCAAACCCGCAATCTTATTGTACAGACACGTGATCAATAGTAGACGAACTACCTTAACCACTCGGCCACCGAGGCTCTTTTGCAGCATGGTCGGATATGGTACTGGTAAATCATTTTTATTTGTTGAATAGGATTTCCCGCCACTTTCTGCAATTTTCAGCAATATTATTGTTTTTAGTAGCTTAATTGTGAGAGGACGGAGGGGTTTTCGATGAGAACTATCCGTTTAAGAAACGATTAGACAACGAATCACCATGCATGCAGATTTTTTTAAAAGGGCATACACAAAAAGTTTATATGACTTCTTGACTATACTTCCGTCTTCTTGATGCGGTTTCTATAATTATATATTTAACCAGGAATTTAAATCAAAGGTACGTGTACACGTACTTAATATGAACGTTAATATATATTTGTCAAATATGTAGATATATACTAAATAAAAATTGAACTTTTTAAAGAAAATGTGGATGTCAAAATATAGAACAAAGTGTTGCATTTTCTTGTATCTTGATCTATATATATTTTTGAACTTTGTACCAAATAAAATTTGTGGCTGGGAACATATAATTTATACATAGAATGCATTTAGATTCAAAATACCTAATTACAAGATCAATGATGTTCTTCGCTCATCTTCATAAAGCTCATTAAAATAGTCCGCGTGAGAAACAGCGACGAAGAGGTTTGTTCTAAATAATACTTTGTCCGCAAACTTGTTGCCAAACTATGCAAATGGACGAATCAAAATGCGGGTTCCATTGTCAGAATTAAACCAAATGTTTCACTGTAGAAAAAATCTTACATAGTTTTCTATATGAGTTCTAATTCTTGTTAAAATGCATTAATTGTATATGAACCCGCGACATCCCCCAATATTCTCTTTTCATTACCGAATTTATTATCTGTTAAGGGCAATATAAAGCACATGTTATGAAGTCTAATAAAGGAGACATACAAATTAAAATCGGGCAATATTTCTTAAAGTAGGTATTTGAGGTTTTTTATGCGAATCTTGAAAACGTAACACAAATAAATTTTAAAAAGCTTAATGCAAGAACTACTTTTTATGATCGTTCATAAATTAAAAAGATTATATATTAAAAAGTAAAATAATTTGTGTATTATTAGTTTTGTTTAGTATGGTTTATTAATAAATGTATCTAGATAGATATTTTTTTAAGTTTTATGAATAAATTATTTATATTTAGTATAAATTATGTATATAAACGCAATAAAATGCAATATTATAGAATTTTATTGCTCTATTAAAGTTACAGTTTTATCACAACTTCCATCTGAATTTAATAATTTGTTTAATAGAAATTGTTACTCTCTCCAACATATGAATACATGATTGTATTGTTTTTGTAAATAAGTAAAGTTTGATTTTAACATTCACCTTTTTACTGTTGTTTTTACGTGATAAAGCAGGGGCCTCAGTGGCCGATTGGTTGAGGTACAGTTCGTCTACTATTGTTCACAAGATCTGTCCACTGGCACACTAGATTGCTGGTTCGAGTCTCACTGCTGGCAGGGTTTACTCGAGTACAATCTTAATTGCCAAGGATTTCAGTTTTCCTGCCGAAGGTCGGGAATGTTCTCCGGGTACTCCGGCTTGTTCCCCAAATAAAAACTGGACGCCATGATATAGCTGAAAAATTGCTAAAAGTGGCGTTAAACACAATTCAAACAAACAAACACAAACGAAGGAGATAAAGCTGTTCTGCATTGTTATTGCTGCTAAAAAAGATTGATTAGTCGATTTTTGTTTAGCGTATTGATATATAGATTATCAAATATTAATTGTTGCAATCCAAAACCTAACTTTTCATTTGTATGATTGTTTGTCTTTCTTCTTACTTATAAAATATGTTCAATCAACTTCGGAAATTTCTTTTAGCTATTTTAATGGGTTTTCTTTGTAAAAAGAATTAAAACGATTCTAAAAATATACATAAAAGGTAGCAAGTGAAGCCATCCGAGTGCAACGACGTTTGTGTGCTTGTAATTGACCAACAGTAAGAGAACAAGTAACCGTCAACATTTGTCATTTCATTTCCATACCTGCTTTGTCGGTATTGCACTTCTCTCGCAATGAGTAAGGAGTTTTAATGTTCGGAAAATATTTATTCAACAACTTTAGACAAAAACAAACATTTTGTAAAACGTGCATTTGTTTGGAAAAGTTTGTGTGTGTGTGTGTGTGGGGGGGGGGGGGGTAATAGTTTTTTCATTAAAAAAAATACTGACAAAATATTGACTGTGGTGTATCTATTTATACCATTTAATGACTTACAAAGAGTATTAAAGGTAATAAAACTTCACACATACATATTTTAACTAAAATGAACTTAATTACTTTCTAATTAGCATGGCTTTATTTCAAACTTACCGCTCTTCGCGTTTTCTGGTCTTTATCCTTGATATTGAATAGCTGACACCCGTAACATGTTTCTTCCGAATTACCACTTTGTAAAAAATTCGTTAAAAATCCCAAAATTAACACAAAACATATTTTTTCCATTTCTTTTTTAATTTTTCCTTACGACTTCCCGGTTCACCGTAATCTAATTGATATACAATACTTCATTTTCCGAATAAAGCTTGTCAATATCTGAGCAGTATATGTCAATTTCGTTAAATACGGGGAACTTTAAAGTAGTATCTTATTGTGAAAAGATTAGAGATTACGTCTCTACAAATTACTGCGCCGTGAGATTTCTATTTTGTCGTTCTAAACACGCGAAATGGTTGACACTTGCTAATGCGGTATTGTTTAGAAATATATCACAATGCGCAAGAAATCGATCACAGTACTCGGTTTCACTACATGGTATTACTTACACAGAAAAACTACATTAAAACGCCGCCTTTAAAGTTGTTCATTATAAAGATTTTTCAAGGTTTAATGGATAGAGGCATTTTAACCTTTTAAAGTATTTCTTTAATTAGTTCCCTGGTAAAAAAAATTATTAATCTCAAAAAGTAGAACATGATTACCAATATTAACTGATCAATAATTAAAGACATGAAAATATTGGTTTAATTAATTGCAATAAAAGTGCAGGTTTAAGGGTCTATATGGTGAAAAACGGGTAGCCTAAATTATATGTAAGGTGTAATAACAGCCCGAGATAACACAAGTAAACAAACGAGGTTGCATCCATATTGTTACGATACTTGTACAATAAAGCTGAAATCGGAGTAGCCAAAATTAGTGCAACATAGAATTGCTTTTTAACGAAAGAAAATTTAGCACTAGTATTACAATTTTGGTTCTACACCATCCTCTAAATTCGAGGGATCTGAACCACCCGTCGGCTACCTCATTGTTTATACATTATTTCTCGTTCTTCAAACATCAGTTCGATTGGTTCTTAGGGGTTCTCGAAGAAACGTTTGGTATACAGGTGCGCTAAAAGGCGACAAACAAAACTGTAAACACTGTAAAATATAAATGAGTGCGCAATCTGGGGCTTCGGAGGATAGATTTATTATTTAAAAAATGTGTGTGTTCTTCGCAGAGAAAAAAGTTAAACCATCATATTATTTATTATTGGATACGTATTTATAAAAATATTAATCAATTTTCTTCTCTAATTATGAGCTCTAAATTGACAAGAATACACACTCCATTTCTGCGTAGAACTATGCACTACATAAAAACTACAAATACCGGTACATATTACATGTACATTTGAGGATTGTGTTAGTTTAACTCTACCTTCATAAGTATTAATGTTAAGCTAAAACATGGCGTCCAGATAGTTGTGAGGAGAGAAGGCCGGGGTGGAACTCCAGAATTTCTAGAGATGAAGTGGTAGTCCTTATCAGTTAAGGTTGGAATCTAGCACACCCTGTACTTAGTCGGGCTCAAACTCTCAACCCCGGTGCTAAAACGCCAGTGATCATTATTGGATTTCTAGCCACTTATGCCACAACTGCTATGGCCTCTATATTTAAAGAGGGACCGCATATATGACACTGCGTACCAAATATCACTCGATGTAAAGGGACACCAAAGGGTCGTGACTCAAAACTAAGCTTTCTAGTGATATTTGATAATTAATAATGGAGAAGGCAACATAAAGGTTAACAACCATTTTTTTTACTGTACATTTTTTAATTATTTATTTGCCCCTACATCTATATATTTCTCTGTATACAACTACTGTTTTCTCGCATTAAACAATATAACACTCGCTTACAATGTGCAAAATTATATTTATATCACAAGTACTTGGAGAATGTGCCCTACTTGGTACCCCTTAATGACAAGACACGCCCATACCCAGGTTTCAGAAAACTTGTGTTAATATATCCTTCTATTGGTCGTATTTTCAACAGATCACATATATTTCCCAGAAATACGAGTTGTCTTATATTTGCCGTCTCGACTGACAGATTGGTGCCCTTTTTCATAAAAATTCTCATATCGGAAGATTTCATCAAGTTCTCAACTCAAATATGGAACAATCAGATTGTTGGAAAATTTAAATCAGGGGAAAAACTCAAGTATTTGTGGAAAATCCCAATTGGAGAATTTTTGTGAAACTGTGGCCAGAACTCTCAGAAATGTAATGTCCCTTCTACTATGATTGATATAGATTCGATATTGTGTTCGTCTCCACAAAGAAATATACACATCTCACAACTACTCCGTATTGTAGGATTAAATCGTTTTAATTTTTAAAAAATGAATTCTTAATAATTATCAATTATAATTTAAAATGACAATTGAACCCTTTAAATATACAGATAATTTTTAATGGTTTAGCGTCTTTTCTTTAGATTTGGCATAGTGCCACATTATAAAAATGGCACTTGAAAAGTGCAAATTTTTTCGCGTGGGGGTAATTTTCACTTATTTCGCGATAAAGGTATGTGTTCGAGAATTTCCGCAAGCGAACAATTTTGAGATTATTAGTACAAACGAGATATATTTCTCAGTCGCGAATATTTAACCCATACACCGGGCGAAAACGTTTTGACAAGCTCATGGCGAAAATAAGTTCATATCACCCCGTGAATTGCCGCGATATGTTTGAAACGCTTCCAATATCGGGGTCTATACTCAACCGTCTATCGGTAGCGTATAAAAAGAACGGGTTTGATGGTTCAACTTGTCAAAACGCAAAAGTTATGTCATGCCGAGGTTGGATACATCATCATCGGACGACTACAGGTCGGAGTCTCCCAAAGTGAGGTTGCACGGAGCGAGAATTTGAACCAGAGCGCTATTTCTAGACTATGGGCCCGAATCTAACAGATCAGTTCTACTAATAAGCGTAAAAGAAGTGGAAGACAACGCATAACCACAGCACGTCAAGATCGGTATATTCGGGTATTCCACCTATGGAACCCAACAGTCACAACAACAATAACCGCAGTCGGGATACCCGAATAGTGAAGAATCTGCTCCCAAACTGTTATAAACCGGCTCTGACACTATGGAATTAGACCCAGGAGACCGTATTTTGGAGCAGTTTTGACGGCGTTACATTGACGGAAAAGATTCAGATGGTGCAACAGGCTGAGAGTCTGTAAATTCCCGAACTGGCGCTGAATCTGGTTTGCTGACTAGTCGCGGTTCCTGCTACAGACGCCTGATAGTAAAACACGTGTTTACCGCTGACGAAATGAAAGATTCGCGCAGTCATGTGTCCAGAAAGTGGAAATTCAGTGGAGGTAGAGTGATGATATGAGCGGCGATTCCAGATGACAGAAAATCAGAGCAGTTGTACGTACCACACAACATAACGGCTTAGCGGAACAGATACGGCATCCTGCAAAGTTATATTCCAACTATCGACCATCAGAGGTAATTGTTACAGCAGGACAGTGCTAGGCCGCACAGAGCTCAACTAACCAGAGACTTTCTGAAGCGCAATAACATTAATGTATTGAAATGTCAAAATCGCCGGATTCGAATACCATCGAATATCTATGGGACCATTTTTTTAGACGCTGTCGTGTGGATGTACAAATACATAATCAATTTCTGCTGGATGTGGACGTCAACCCGAGGTCAAGTGTGGGCAGAGTACATGTAACACGATTTTTGTGAGTTAAAGATCCCATAAATTTCAGCACCTGTTCATGTTTCTACATTTTTCTGTATTGATTGAACGTTCGTTATCCCTGGTAGGTCCTATTCTTCCTTTGTTGAAAACCCTTTACTTATAATAGCTGCAATATTCCTCACTGTCGTTTAAACGTCACCCCAATCAATCAATCCCTAATTGCTAATATTCAAAAACACAGTTAACAAGTTGGTGTTATAAATTAACACTGAAATGTAACAAAGATGACATTGAGGTGTGAAAAATGTATTCTATTAATATAAGTTTTTCTTGGGTTTATATAGATCGATTTAATCCATATGAAATTCGATTAATATATATACATGCACATGTATTCAGTGCTACACGGGGATATTGTCGGTTCCACACTATTTCATAGAACATCTGTGTCTGAATTTTTTCAGTCGCTGGTTTGCACTTTTCGAATCCAAATACTAGTATTACAAAATTGCGCGTGTAAATTTTGAATAACTAATTCAAAACTCCAACTCTTATAATTGTTGATAATAATGAGTGTGTAAAATATCACAAATTAAAGAAAAATAAATCTATTTTATGGTACACGCTTCATTTACGTGCGGTTGGGAGTCTTAACGTCTAAACCACATAATGAAAATTAAAAAAAAATATATTTTACCTTCAAGATTTATATTTCACCCATTGAGAGTTATCTGTTTTTTTTAGAGCAGGTACTTTATACATGTAATACCTATTGAGGGTAAATAACATCGTCGGAAACCCACGTCAGGTCTCGTTCTCGCTTTGCTACCACTTAACGACCGTGGGCACACCTGAAGATTATTTTCTCGTTTTCATAAATATTCATTAAATTTAAAAAGAACGACGTTTATTGGATAAAACTATTTTGATTAGTTTAAATGCTCTGCCGGAAGTACAAGCGACAAATCAAAATAGGTCATTGAATATTCATGAAAACGAGAAATTATCTACCAGTGTGCCCAAGGTCGGTAAGTGGTAGCAAAGCGAGAATGCGACCGGACGTGGGTTTCCGACGATGGGTGAATAATTGCTTCTCTGTAATAATATTTTATGTACATATAGCAGTCTTTAGTGAAATTTACTATGTTCACTTGTAAACAAATATGTCGTCTGTTTGCGTCCTTGAACGAGAATGAAATGAAGGCAATTACGGATGCCAATGACTCTTTCAATACGTAAAACGCCACAAAATATTCGTTGAACGTCTTTCGGCCATATCTCAAAGAAAACAGTTCATAGGAAGAAATTTGTCAAAAAGTGACCTTGATATTCGTTTGAGAAATTTTTATGCAGAACCCAGAACTTGGAAAGGTGAACTTGACAAGCATACTTGCTTTTAAATTTGTCAACCGAAGTGATATTGACCTTGATATAGTAGCGGTTAATTTGTATAACATTATTAACGTTGCTGAGTTTAAATCGTCAAATGAAATATTCAGATTAAAATGTGTCAACTACCCAGTAAAGTTACGACGTTTTTTATCATTATGATGCAATCGCATCACAGAATTTAAAAAAAAAACTACTTATCATCGTCACTGTATTTTATATTGATTTTCCACACATAATTTGTTATCAAAGTTGTTTTTTAAATATGTTTTGTTTTATTAAATCTCAGAAAAAGTGATATACAAACAGAAAATAAAAATCCGCGAGAAAACAGATAAACCATAATGTACATAGAAAACAAAAGATGATGCAATAGTCTGTGAGACATGAAATTCTGAACATATCTACAATAAAAGCCATAGAATAATATAGGAAAATAAGATATTTAAAAAAGGAAATAGGCTGTGATTGTCCATCACGTAAGATTAAACAACTATAGACATAATTGGTGAACCAATCACATATTCAGTAAATAAAGTCTTAGCCTAAATGGCTTAGTTAGTTCTGACTTTCCAGAGAAACTGAAGATGGCCCAGGTTAGGCCGTTATATAAGAAAAATAATATACTAGGTAAAAGTAATTATAGACCGGTCAGTGTGTTACCAATTATATCTAACAATTTAGGATTAGCAATATTTGAATGGTTATCTGATTTTTTTCAATTTCATTTAAACTATATAGAAGACTGGATATTTTGCGTACGAAAATAAGTATATCGGAAAGTACACTGATATTGCAAAACTTAAACAACCCGATCATATTTTCAATATATGATTTTTAACTGGCATTTGTGACGGGCGTCCATATTTAAACAAGGTGATGTTTGCCTTTCACAAGAAAAGATACTTTTCGAACGGACCGCTTTTTTATTGTTGTGTGGATAGGGTTTAATGCTTTATTGGGGGAGTAAGCCGGACTACCTGTTGAAGCCCCCAACGTCGACATGAAAAATGGCAATTCTTGCCAATAGCGATTAAGGTCAAGCACACTTTGCCGCATTGAAACTCGAATCCGCAACCTCAGTATTGACGGGCACGTGATCAATAGTAGATGGCTAACCATCTTCACTACCAAGATGCGAACAAGTACAATATTGAAGACATGGTTTACTTGCTTCAATTTATTGAAAACCAAAAAATTTAGGAGACGCAAAGCATTGTAAAACGTGTACGTATTCCGCACAATGTTGCCGAGAAATAACAGTACTAAAACCTAGTTTTAGTATTATATAAGTAAGTCATTATGGTATAAATTACGCTTCCTTGTGTTAAAATGAAATATTACAAGGGGAGAAAATACTAATCCAATTCTTTTAAGATTTTCTACTAAATTTGTTATTTTTTAATACGCGCAGCTCTTTTACCTTAAGTGGAACTTGACCGACATCATATATATCCAGAATCGTACGTGACAGGCCTATGTTCTCTCAAAATTTCATGACCTCTTTAAAACCTTCCAAGAGAAAACCAGCTTCCGGGATAAACCTCACTCTAAAAATAGCACTTTCTTTTCAGAAAATCTTGGTATATAGGTCATGTAGTGAATACATATACTAAACACCATTAGTACAGAGCAAGTTAGGACTCAAAATTTCTCCAATATATTCACCTTTCAGAAAAACTTTCATTTATTAAAATCCAGTTAGTAGTTTTTAATATACACTAAGATAAACAGGACTATTTTGTTTGTAAGTACTATTTTCTTACATGTTCTAAATTTGATTGGTCCCCTTTAGTGTCTTGACACCACAAGACATTTCCTTTACTAAAACTTTCACAACTCATCAAACAAACACCGTGGATAAAGACAGATTGAAAGATTAAAGATTAAAGTGGCGTATAATGAACTCGTATAGTTGAGTGATTTGCATGAATTTTAGTTTCAGAATGATAAGGATTATTACTTGAAACCATTGTGTTTTCTGAGAAAAAAAGTGCTTTTGACAAACAAAGTTTTAAAAAAACTTCGTAACAATTATTGATATCACTAGTGAACTAACTGGTGTGATGTGCAGCTAAGATTAGGTACCAAACTGTGTGCAATATGTAAGATTTTTAATTTTGTAACTTTTATCACTTGTAGCATAGTGAAAGACCAAGCAAAGGTGAAGTTTTATAGAAATTAATTAAAATGTTTTAAAACAAAATCTTTAAACAAACGCGGTTGACGGGTCTGTGTGATTACACAATGTCATTCAATTTCATTTTAGTACTTGCAACGTTTCAAGGCACAACGCGTCCCCAGATAGCGGATTGCAGAGGCCCTTTCGTTGGGGGCTTTAAGGTAAAATTACAGAAGGCCTAACCTCAAACCTGGTAACATGGTAAGAGAGTGTCACGTTCTATAACGACCCCATTTTATTATCTTCAAAAACGAATAGGGTCATTGTAGCCACGTTCGTATACGTAAAAAAATGCACATGTTGCAAGTAGCTGTCAAAATATTTGCCTTTTAGTCCAACCTGATTTATTCTGTTTGAACCCTTTTATGTCTGTATATACATATAACTGAAACACTGCTTGCCAGATGCAGGAACAGTCCCAGCCAGATGTTAAGAAATCTTTAAATGAACCAATCAAGTATTCTGTTTTATAATGTACCCGTCAATGCGTTAAACAAAAACCTGACATAACAAAGCAATAATTCATCTATCGCTTACAAGTGTTATGCTAAATAACAAACTTTTAATAATAAAATTACCAATAAGTCTACTTACTTATTATGCAACTAAGTCAATTTTTTTCAAAGCAGAAAAGTTACATCTGTGTAGATGGCAGTAATAATTTTTATTAAAGTTGTAAAAAGTAATTGTTGTATTTTCTGTATTAAACATGTAAAAAAATTGGATATGTAACCAACTTCAGAAATGTTATTTATGCTACATTTCTATGGTGTCAAAGTTTTGCTGAAACTCGCCTATATAAAATAAACCTTACCTCCACAGAGTATCCTCCATCGTTCATAATAATTCATCGTCTCATATGATTACTTAAATTCTTTATTATTAACAACACACTAAAAGATTGAATTTTACCACAAGAATAATTAATAGGTGGTTACAATTTAATTAACACGTTGTCGCGTGAGATCTGCAAGTCCCGTGAAAATTGCAAGTTCCGCTTCCGGTATCCGGTAAAACTTGTAACTCTCACGTTAGGTATCGTGAGAGTTACAAGGTTGTGAGAAACGCAAGTCTGTTATAAAAATGCAATTGTGAACATTTTATCAGAAATAAAACACCTCATTGAAAATAAATACAAGAGCATTACATTTTATGTAAAGGAATAAATAGTTAAACGCAGTTTTAGGAATTACTTTACGACACTGTGCTTTACGCCAACATTAGTTTGATGTTGTGTAAAGGGAAAGTAGAAATAGCATTATAGATAAATTACACTTGCAGCTTCTGTTAGCAGTAAATTGTATAACGTATAGTAAAATATTGATATACTTATAAAAAATTTGAACACTATATATCAAATATCATGCACTCGCCAGAGTTTGACCGGAGCTGGCGCAAGACTTGAAAAAATATCTTACGAAAAATTCTTGTATTACACAAAACTCTGAGAAGTGAGCAACATGAGTTAGAGCTCCAGGGCGAAAGAAAATAATAATATTAGCCTTTTAAAATAAATCGACGAATTGGCGCTTGAAACAATTTTCAGGAAAAAATGATAGGTTATATTTTTATCTAGTTCTGCCTCCCTCTTTTCCTTACTTTTCCTTTCTCCCCACCCCACCCTTTGACTTTTTCAGCCGTAAGAATTAAAAGTCTGGTCAAACTTAAGACACAGATTGCCTTTCATGGTCTACTGAATTACAAATACTTGTACATGCATGCATCTATGTCTCGTACTGGATATACGGCTTAATAATCCTTAATACTGTTCGATGGACATCAGCTGTTCAATCAGTCATCATATTATAATTTTTTAACACTGTTAATATATATCGTTTAATTGGTCCTTAAACATGAAATCAATTAAGGTCATATATTGATGGTTAGTCGGAAGTGTTATTTATTTATTTATGTTAAGGACTTTAACTCATTCTATTCACGCATTTCTGTATATTATTTGTAAAGAACTTAATAACCCCCCACCCCCTCTTTTTCCGGCCAAATTTCCCGCTTATTCATTTTAGTTGAAATCCAGGTTTTAACTCAAGCTAATTTCATAAAACATAACACTTGTCATCTTTACTAAAAATATGATCACATAAATTTCATATTTCCACGGGGTGTTAATAATAGTCAATAGATCACGAATAATAACTTTTACTTAAAATTACCTTTTTGAAATAAAAAAAGTATAAATTGATCATATAATAAACATATTCAATTTTCTTTTGTGTTTACCCCCTTTTCTTATATACCCTTAGGGGCCTCGGTGGCCGAGTGGTCAAGGTAGTTCGTCTACTATTGATCACGTGGTCTGTCAGCACTGAGATTGCGGGTTTGATTTTCACTGCAGGCAGGGTGTACTCGACTCCAATCTTAATTGACAAGGATTGTCAGTTTTCCTACCGCAGGTCGGGGGTTTTCTCCGGGTACTCCGGCTTCCTTCCCAAATAAAAACTGGACGCCATGATATAGCTGAAAAATTGCTGAAAGTGGCGTTAAACACCATCAAACAAACAAACAAACTTATATACCCTTTAAAACGGAACTTCAAATCGCGAAGTGAAAGTAGTCAAACACGTAGTCTCGATC
>CALYDG010000226.1:0-40724 GCA_944474755.1 Limnoperna fortunei | reverse complement strand
TTTAACAAAGCCAATTGGCCTCTATTTGAACAACTCTGTATAGAGCGACTTAACTCGGATACTTTTAAAGCTATTTCTGATCCAATTTTAAAATTCAATGAAACACTTATTTCAATTGCCGATGAAACAATTCCTAAGACCTCGACAAATCCAAAACATCCTAGTAAACCATGGTTCGATGACAGCTGCGAGGACGCTATTAAAGACCGGAAAAAAGCCGAACGACGCTTTAATAAACACCCAACTCAAAATAACCTTAACCACTTCCGAATTTTTCGAGCGAAAGCTCGGAGGGTAACGAAACAAAGACGACGCACTTCTTGGCGTAACTTTGTTTCTAAACTAAATAACCATACCCCTATGAATAAAATTTGGAACATGATTCGTAAAATTAAAGGTAAGAACGGTAAAACTAATGTCCATCATTTAAAGGATGGACAAGACTTGTTAACATCAGAGACAGATATATCTAACAAATTGGCCGAAACATTTGCAAAACACTCGTCCGCTGAAAATTATCATCGCGATTTTCAGCGCATCAAAACTCAAAAAGAAAAATCAAAACTTAATTTCCAGTCAAAAAATTTAGAAGATTACAATACACCTTTTTCTTTGGAAGAACTCAAAATTTCTCTAAACAAATCACACGATACAGCATGTGGCCCAGATGAAATACACTATCAACTTCTTAAACATCTCCCACAGTCTTCTTTGCAATGTCTTTTAAATCTTCTTAACAGTATTTGGGAAACGGGTGACTTACCTTCTATTTGGAAAATGGCTACCGTTGTACCTATTCCAAAACCAGGTAAGGATCACTCAGAAGCGTCGAACTATCGGCCTATAGCCCTTACAAGTTGCGTCTGTAAGACCATGGAAAGGATGATTAATGATCGCCTTGTCTGGTTTCTTGAATCCAATAACCTTCTATCAAATATACAGTGTGGATTCCGACAAGGACGAAGTACCATGGACCATTTGGTACGTTTTGAAACTTTTATTCGAAACGCCTTTGCCAAAAATGAACATGTTGTGTCTATCTTTTTCGATTTAGAAAAAGCATATGACACAACATGGAAATATGGTATTTTAAAAGATCTTTTTGATATGGGGTTGAAAGGTCGACTTCCTACCTTTATTTCAAACTTTTTATCTAACAGAGAATTTAAAGTCCGGGTAAATTCCACATTATCGGACCCATTTGAACAAGAAATGGGTGTCCCTCAAGGCAGCATTTTATCAGTAACTTTATTTAGTATTAAAATTAATAGTCTGGCTCAAGTCTTGAAAGACAATATTGACGGTTCTCTCTATGTTGACGATTTCCTCATTTGCTATCGGGGAAAAAACATTAACAATATTGAGCGTCAACTACAGTTATGTTTACATAGAATAGAGAAATGGGCAATGGAAAATGGCTTTAAATTTTCCACTTCCAAAACTGTCGGTATGCATTTTTGTAACAAAAGAAAAATGCATCCTGATCCCGAACTTACATTGTATAACAACCCTATTAAAATTGTGAAAGAAACTACTTTTCTTGGTTTGATATTTGACTCTAAACTCACCTTTCTTCCCCATATCAAAATGTTGAAATCTAAGTGCCTTAAAGCCCTTGATATTTTAAAAGTCGTATCCAGCACTGACTGGGGTGCGGACCGCGACACATTATTGAATCTATATAGATCGCTGGTTCGATCGAAATTAGATTATGGTTGTTTTATTTATGGTTCAGCTCGCAAGTCATATGTCAAAATCCTTGATACCGTTCACCATCAAGGATTGCGACTATGTCTTGGAGCTTTTAGAACCACACCTGTTAATAGTTTATATGTAGAAGCAAACGAGCCTTCTTTGTATCAAAGAAGAATTAAGCTCGGTTTGCAGTATGCAACAAAACTTAAGGCTTATCCATTTCCGAATTTTTCGAGCGAAAGCTCGCAGGGTAACGAAACAAATACGACGCGCCTCTTGGCGTGGTTTTGTTTCTAAACTAAATAACCATACCCCTATGAATAAAATTTGGAACATGATTCGTAAAATTAAAGGTAAAAACGGTAAAGCAAATGTCCATCATTTAAAGGATGGACAAGACTTGTTAACATCAGAGTCAGACATATCAAATAAATTGGCCGAAACATTTGCAACACACTCCTCTGCTGAAAATTATCATCCCAATTTTCAGCGGATCAAAATTCAAAAAGAAAAATCAAAACTTAATTTCCAGTCAAAACATTTAGAAGATTATAATAAACCTTTTTCTTTGGAAGAGCTAAAAACTTCTTTGAACAAATCTCACGATACAGCATGTGGTCCAGATGACATCCATTATCAACTTCTCAAACATCTGCCACAATCTTCTCTCCAATGCCTTCTGAATCTTCTTAACAACATTTGGGAAACGGGTGACTTACCATCTATTTGGAAAATGGCCACTGTTGTGCCTATTCCAAAACCAGGAAAAGATCACTCGGAAGCGTCCAACTATCGGCCTATAGCCCTCACAAGCTGTCTTTGTAAAACCATGGAAAGGATGATCAACGATCGCCTTGTCTGGTTTTTAGAATCCAACAATCTACTTTCTAATATTCAATGTGGTTTCAGACAAGGGCGAAGTACCCTAGATCATCTGGTGCGTTTTGAAACATACATAAGAAACGCATTTGCCAAAAATGAACATGTTGTGTCGATCTTTTTCGATCTAGAAAAAGCTTACGACACAACATGGAAATATGGCATTTTAAAAGATCTTTTTGATATGGGGTTGAAAGGTAGACTTCCTACCTTCATTTCAAATTTTTTGTCTGATAGAGAATTTAAAGTTCGTGTGAATTCAACTCTATCTGACTAGTTTGAACAAGAAATGGGTGTTCCTCAAGGTAGCATCCTTTCTGTTACTTTATTCAGTATTAAAATTAATAGCCTTGCTCAAGTCTTGAAAGATAATATTGATGGTTCTCTATATGTTGACGATTTTCTCATTTGTTATCGAGGAAAAAACATGAATAATATTGAACGTCAACTACAGTTATGTTTAAATAGAATAGAAAAATGGGCAATGGAGAATGGTTTTAAATTCTCCACTGCCAAAACTGTTGGCATGCATTTTTGTAACAAAAGAAAACTGCATCCAGATCCCGAACTAACATTATATAACAATCCTATAAAAATTGTGAGAGAAACTACTTTTCTTGGTTTAATATTCGATTCAAAGCTCACCTTTCTTCCCCATATCAAAATGTTAAAAAATAAATGCCTAAAGGCATTAGATATTTTAAAAGTCGTAGCCAGTACCGACTGGGGTGCTGAGTGCGACGTTTTACTTAATCTATATAGATCGCTGGTTCGATCTAAATTGGATTATGGTTGTTTTATTTATGGTTCTGCTCGCAAGTCATATGTCAAAATCCTTGATACTATACACCATCAAGGATTGCGACTATGCCTTGGAGCTTTCAGAACCACACCTGTTGAGAGTTTATATGTAGAAGCAGGTGAGCCTTCTTTGTATCAAAGAAGAATAAAGCTCGCTTTGCAATATGCAACCAAATTAAAGGCATATCCTAGCAACCCCGCCCACGACTGTGTTTTCAAACCTCTTTATCAAAACATTTTCGAAAAACATCCAAACAAAATTCAACCTTTTGGCCTCCGAATTAAATCTCATTTGGAAAATTCCGGTATAAATTTAGATGAAATTGTTGCAATCGAAATTCCGCATAATCCCCCGTGGTTAAACCCCAAACCGATATTTATTTATGATCTAAGAAAACATAAAAAGTCCGACACAAACCATTTATTAATACAACAACATTATGCAGAAATTAAATCTTGTTACCCTGACTATGGTACTATTTACACAGACGGGTCAAAGGACGGTGATAAAGTCGCATCGGCCGCTGTCTTCGGAGAGCGTGTCGAAACTCGCCGCCTTCCGTCTGTCTCATCTGTATTTACAGCAGAGGCGCAAGCTATTCTTCTTGCGATGAAAATAGTTGCTTCGTCAGACGAATGCAAATTTATTGTCTGCTCCGATTCTCTGTCTTGTCTACTGGCTATTGAAAATTTCAAAATTAAAAATTCTTATATTTTAAAAATTATTCAAATTTACAAATCACTTATTGCTTTGGGAAAAGAGGTTATCTTCTTCTGGATTCCCAGTCATGTCGGAATCCGTGGAAACACAGTCGTGGATCAGGAGGCTAAAAATGCATTAAAGGATACTGTCATTAACTGTAATATTCCTTTTACCGATTTTAAACCATTGATTTTTAAATATATTTCTAATTTGTGGCAGAGTGGTTGGGATCTCCAAGTTCATAATAAACTTCATGAGATCCAGCCACTACTGCACACAAGTAATTTTAAAAGTTTTAGAGGTCGCAGAGACCAAGTTGTTTTAACACGGTGTCGTCTTGGTCATACCAGGACGACACATAGTTATATTTTAAATAATGAGCCACGACCCGAATGTGTGCCATGCAACAGTCCATACACCATCAAGCATGTCTTACCCCGTGTGGGACCCGGGGCACAGGAGAATAGGCCCACGGCTTCCTCAGCCTGCAGTAAGAGTCTGCTAACAGAGGCAACACTTGCCGTGTGTTGCGACCCGTGTCGATAACAGGACGGGACTTCAGTAGGCCGGGTAAACGGTCCCGATAACCTACTGAACCCTTACTTTTTCTAGACGGGAAATCGAGTTAGCCCTGACTTCGATGAATCGGCATGTCACGTCCTGCCCTTTGTGAATCCTTCTCATTTAAGCTTTTCTATTACATTTATTTCTTTTCAAACTATTCCATGTAATGTATTAACCAGTTGATAGACAGCTTCCTTTAAGGATTCACAAAGAAGGCGGTGGCTGAAGGGCAAAGCTTCCTCAGCTTTATAGAGGCGACATGTTTGCCGTGTGTTGCAACCCGTGATGGTGGAGGAAGGGATCCTGGTGGTTGAGAGATCACTCTCTGCTGCATCCATTAGTGCGGGTCAGCGGGTTTGATTTTCAATACACCACTTTGGCCCTGACTTCAACTAGACGGGAGACCGGATGGACCCGGTTCGGTCAATCGGCTGGTCATGCCGAGCCCTTAACAAGCTTGTCATCATTCTTCTGATCACTTGATCATATCTTGTAAATCTTACTACAAAACCTGTTCAGTTACAAGCTGTTAAGAAGGCGGTGGCTCATGGGTCAATCAAGTAGACAGAGTTTCGAACGGTTGTTTCGCCAGTTAACTCTGGCACGAAGCTTGCGTTCGTGAAGAAATTCATCTATTTGAGTATACCACCCTTGGAACACCCGATGCTTTCTGCTGGTTATCCGCAGAGACCAAGCATCGCCCCTGTTGGCACTCCGTGGCGGGTGGGTGACAAGGGTGGTGAACCGCATTCTTCTCATCATGGCTTCTGAAACACAAATAAAAAATGGTCCAAAAAAAAGAAAAAATGACTTGCCGCTTGAAGAAATGGTTGAGGAAGACTTCTGGTCAAGATTTATTGTATTATCGAGCAAAGATCCTAGTAAACCAATAACTATAGTCTCTCCATTCGTTATTGAAAAATTGATAAAAGGTTGTGCAGGAGATGTCAAGAATGTCACCAAGATGAAATCTGGTGGTCTTCTCATTGAATGCAACAAAAAACATCAATCCTTGAACTTACTTAAATTAACCAAAATTATAGATTGAGAAATTTCGGCCTCCCCCCATAGGACATTAAACTCAAGTCAAGGAATCATTCATTATCGTGACGATGATCTCGCCGAACTTACTGACGAGGAAATTTGCACTGAATTGCAACCTCAGGGAATTACAAAAGTTAAAAGATTTATTGCCAACAGACAAGGTGTTCAGGTTAAACTGAACACCTTCCTTCTGAATTTCAACACCCCAACTGTCCCCCAATCTATCAAAATCGGTCTCCAAAACATTAAAGTCAGCGCATACATTCCCAACCCTGTGCGCTGCTTTAAATGTCAGAAATTCGGACACGGAAAAGGACAGTGTAGGGGATCACTCGTATGTTTTCGATGTGCAGAGCCAGGACATGAGGGCTTTACCTGCACTAAAACTCCTAAATGTGCTAACTGTGGTGAAGCCCACATGTCCTCCTCAAAAGACTGTCAACACTTTAGAAAAGAGAAGGACATTCAAAAATTAAAAATCGAAAAAAACATCAGCTACCCCGAGGCTCGTCGTCAGTACAGTTCGGCGAGTAATCCATCATCTTCTGCCACATCATACGCCAGTGTGACCAAACGCGTTTATGTAACATCAGAAACGCAAACTTTGATCACCTGGCCTATAGATCAAAAAGACCCAACAAGACTACCGGCTCAAACCACTGATAAAATAATTACATCATCTCGAAAAACTTCGGCATCTCAAACTTCTACGCCTTCGGCATCTACTACGTCTTCAACACCCTCTCAATCCTCAACTAATTCTTCAAGCAGCCCAAAAACAAATTCAAATATGAAGTCCAATTTAAATACAAAATCTTCTAACTCCAATTCAAATTCAAATAAAAACTCAAATCAAAAAGGAGATCGTACTCCAAAACTGCTGAGGGATCCCATTAAGGTCCACAACAGGTTTGGAAGTCTAGATCATCTAGACACTACTATCTGGGGCGATCCCATGGATACACTACCCCCAGATACTGGATCTAAAAGTAGGTCCCCCAGCAGAAACCGGCGGAATAGCCCCAAAAGAACTGTCAACTATTCCCCTATTCGCAGACCATAATGGATACATTAATACAATGGAATTGTCGAGGTCTTAAGATTAATTTTCTTGAAATTACTTTATTAGTTCAAGCCTTTCTTCCTGTTGCATTTTGCCTCCAAGAATCCCACCTAAAACGAAGTGATAACATGTCTTTAAAAAACTACTCTATATACAGCACATATGTAGACGAGAATGATAGAGCTGCTGGCGGTTCTACCATTCTTGTAAAAGACCAAGTTCTACATAGCCCTGTAGATCTTGACACTGATCTTCAGGCGGTTGCTGTTAGAATATCTTTAGACAAAACAATTACTTTATGCTCTGTGTATATCCCTCCTAATTCTTCATTAAATTTAAATCAGTTGAAACATCTTACTGATCAGCTTCTGGCCCCTTATATATTACTTGGGGACTTCAACGGACACAACCCTTTATGGGGCAGTAACACATTAAACGATAAAGGTAAAATTATTGAAGGCTTAATGAATCAGGAAGATCTGTGTATTTTTAATGATGGATCAAATACATATTTACATCCTGGGAATGGATCATATTCGGCTATTGATCTTACAATAGCAGATCCTTCTCTGTTGCCCGATTTCTCATGGAAAGTCCATGACGATCTCTGTGGCAGTGGTCACTTTCCCATTATCTTGCAAACTTTACACTCTTCAAACACAGAACGAGTCGCTCGGTATAAATTTGGCAAGGCCAATTGGCCCCTATTGGAACAACTCTGTATAGAGCGACTTAACTCTGATACTTTTGAAACTATTTCTGATCCAATTTTAAAATTCAATGAAACACTTATTTCAATTGCTGACGAAACTATTCCTAAGACCTCGACAAATCCAAAACATCCTAGTAAACCCTGGTTCAATGACAGCTGTGAGGACGCTATTAAAAACCGGAAAAAGGCAGAACGACGCTTTAATAAACACCCAACTCAAAATAATCTTAACCAATTCCCAATTTTTCGAGCGAAAGCTCGCAGGGTAACGAAACAAAGACGACGCACGTCTTGGCGTAACTTTGTTTCTAAACTGAATAACCATACCCCCATGAATAAAATTTGGAACATGATTCGTAAAATTAAAGGTAAAAACAGTAAAGCAAATGTCCATCATTTAAAGGATGGACAAGACTTGTTAACATCACAGTCAGACATATCAAACAAATTAGCCGAAACATTTGCAACACACTCATCTGCTGAAAATTATCATCCCACTTTTCAGCGGATCAAAATTCAAAAAGAAAAATCAAAGCTTAATTTCCAGTCAAAAAATTTAGAAGATTATAATAAACCTTTTTCTTTGGAAGAGCTAAAAACTGCATTGAACAAATCTCACGATACAGCATGTGGTCCAGATGACATCCATTATCAACTTCTCAAACATCTGCCACAATCTTCTCTCCAATGCCTTTTGAATCTTCTTAACAACATTTGGGAAACGGGTGACTTGCCATCTATTTGGAAAATGGCCACTGTTGTGCCTATTCCAAAACCAGGAAAAGATCACTCGGAAGCGTCAAACTATCGGCCTATAGCCCTCACAAGCTGTCTTTGTAAAACCATGGAAAGGATGATCAATGATCGCCTTGTCTGGTTTTTAGAATCCAACAATCTACTTTCTAATATTCAATGTGGTTTCAGACAAGGGCGAAGTACCCTAGATCATCTTGTACGTTTCGAAACGTATATTCGAAACGCCTTTGCAAAAAATGAGCATGTTGTGTCTATCTTTTTCGATTTAGAAAAAGCGTATGACACAACATGGAAATATGGTATTTTAAAAGATCTTTTTGATATGGGGTTGAAAGGTAGACTTCCTACCTTTATTTCAAACTTTTTATCTGACAGAGAATTTAAAGTTAGGGTCAATTCTACTTTATCGGACCCTTTTGAACAGGAAATGGGTGTTCCAGAGGGAAGCATCCTTTCTGTCACTTTATTTAGTATCAAAATTAATAGCCTTGCTCAAGTTTTAAAACCCCGTGTGGGACCCGGGGCACAGGAGAATAGGCCCACGGCTCCCTCAGCCTGCAGTAAGAGTCTGCTAACAGAGGCAACACCTGCCGTGTGTTGCGACCCGTGTTGATTACAGGACGGGATTTCAGTAGGCCGGGTAAACGGTCCCGATAACCTACTAAACCCTTACTTTTTCTAGACGGGAAATCGAGTTAGCCCTGACTTCGATGAATCGGCATGTCACGTCTTGCCCTTTGTGAATCCTTATCATTTAAGCTACTCTATTACATTATTTTCCTTTCAATTGTTCCACGAAATGTATTTCCATTTAATAGACGGCTCCCTTACAGGATTTGCAAAGAAGGCGGTGGCTGAAGGGCAAAGCTTCCTCAGCTTTATAGAGGCGACATGTTTGCCGTGTGTTGCAACCCGTGATGGTGGAGGAAGGGATCCTGGTGGTTGAGAGATCACTCTCTGCTGCATCCATTAGTGCGGGTCAGCGGGTTTCGATTTTCAATACACCACTTTGGCCCTAACTTCAACTAGACGGGAGGCCGGATGGACCCGGTTCGGTCAATCGGCTGGTCACGCCGAGCCCTTAACAAGCTTGTCCTCATTCTTATCACTTGATTATATCTTATGAATCATACTACCAAAGTTGTTTAATAACAGGCTGTTAAGAAGGCGGTGGCTAATGGGTCAATCAAGTAGACAGAGTTTCGAACGGTTGTTTCGCTAGTTAGCTCTGGCACGAGGCTTGCGTTCGCAAAGAAATTCGTCTGTTTGAGTATACCACCCTTGGAACACCTGATGCTTTCTGCTGGTTATCCGCAGAGACCAAGCATCGCCCCTGTTGGCACTCCGTGGCGGGTGGGTGACAAGGGTGGTGAACCGCATTCTTTTCATCATGGCTTCTAAAACATTAAATGTAACATGTCCAAAAAAAAGAAAAAATGACTTACCGCTTGAAGAGATTGTTGATGAAGATTTCTGGTCAAGATTCATTGTATTATCCAGCAAAGATCCCAGTAAACCAGTAACTAAAGTCTCTCCATTTATTATTGAAAAGGTTATAAAAGGTTGTGCAGGAGATGTTAAGAACGTCACCAAGATGAAATCTGGTGGTCTTCTTATTGAATGCAACAAAAAACACCAATCCTTGAACTTGCTGAAACTTACAAAAATTATAGATTTAGAAATTTCGGCCTCCCCACATAGAACATTAAACTCAAGTCAAGGAATCATTCATTATCGCGACGATGATCTCGCTGAACTTACTGACGACGAGATCTGCACAGAATTACAACCTCAGGGTATTACAAAAGTTAAAAGATTTATTGCCAACAGACAAGGAGTTCAGGTTAAATTGAACACCTTCCTTCTAAATTTTAACTCTCCAACTGTCCCCCAATCAATCAAAATAGGTATCCAAAATATTAAAGTCAGCGCATATATTCCCAACCCTGTGCGCTGCTTCAAATGTCAGAAATTCGGACACGGAAAAGGACAGTGTAAAGGAACAGTTGTATGTTTTCGGTGTGCAGAGCCAGGGCATGAGGGCTTTACCTGCACTAAAACTCCAAAATGTGCTAACTGTGGTGAAGCCCACATGTCCTCCTCAAAAGACTGTCAGCACTTTAAAAAAGAAAAGGAAATCCAAAAATTAAAAACCGAAAAAAACATCACCTACCCTGAGGCTCGTCGTCTGTACAGTTCGGCGAGCAATCCATCATCTTCTGCCACATCATACGCCAGCGTGACCAAACGCGTTTATGTAACATCTGAAACGCAAACTATGATCACCTGGCCTATTGGTAAAAAAGACCCAGAACGACTTCCAGTTGAAACAACTGACAAAATCATTTCATCCCGGAAATCTTCCTCATCTCAAACTTCTACTTCTTCGGCATCAAATCAAAATAAACCATCAACTTCTTCTTCAAGCACCCCAAAAAATTCAAATGTTAACTCCAATTCAAATGCAAACTCAAATAAAAAAGGAGATCGAACTTCAAAACTGCTTCGGGATCCCATTAAGATCCACAACAGGTTTGGAAGTCTAGATAATCTAGACACTACTATCTGGGGCGATCCCATGGATACACTACCCCCAGATACTGGATCTAAAAGTAGATCCCCTAGCAGAAACCGACGGAATAGCCCCAAAAAACCTGTCAACTATTCCCCTATTCGCAGACCATAATGGGTACAATAATACAATGGAATTGTCGAGGTCTTAAGATTAATTTTCTTGAAATTACTTTATTAGTTCAAGCCTTTCTTCCTGTTGCATTTTGCCTCCAAGAATCCCACCTAAAACGAAGTGATAAAATATCTTTAAAAAACTATTCTATATACAGCACATATGTAGAAGAGAATGATAGAGCTGCTGGCGGCTCTACCATTCTTGTAAAAGATCAAGTTCTACATAGCCCTGTAGATCTCAACACTGATCTGCAGGCGGTTGCTGTTAGAATATCATTAGACAAAACAATTACTTTATGCTCTGTGTATATACCACCGAATTCTTCATTAAATTTAAATCAGTTGAAACATCTTACTGATCAGTTACCAGCCCCATATATATTATTTGGGGACTTCAACGCACACAACCCTCTATGGGGTAGTAACACAATTAACGAAAAAGGTAAAATTATTGAAGGCTTAATGAATCAGGAAGATCTGTGTATTTTTAATGATGGAACCAATACATATTTACATCCTGGGAATGGATCATATTCGGCTATTGATCTTACAATAGCATATCCTTCTCTGTTGCCCGATTTCTCATGGAAAGTCCATGACGATCTCTGTGGCAGTGATCACTTTCCCATTATCTTGGAATCTTTACACTCTTCAAACACAGAAAGAGTCGCTCGGTATAAATTTGGCAAGGCCAATTGGCCTCTATTTGAACAACTCTGTATAGAGCGACTTAACTCGGATGCTTTTGAAGCTGTTTCTGATCCAATTTTAAAATTCAATGAAACACTTATTTCAATTGCTGATGAAACAATTCCTAAGACCTCGACAAATCCAAAACATCCTAGTAAACCATGGTTCGATGACAGCTGTGAGGACGCTATTAAAGACCGGAAAAAAGCCGAACGACGCTTTAATAAACACCCAACTCAAAATAATCTTAACCATTTCCGAATTTTTCGAGCGAAAGCTCGCAGGGTAACGAAACAAAGACGACGCACCTCTTGGCGTAACTTTGTTTCTCAACTAAATAACCATACCCCCATGAATAAAATTTGGAACATGATTCGTAAAATTAAAGGTAAAAACAGTAAAGCAAATGTCCATCATTTAAAGGATGGACAAGACTTGTTAACATCAGAGTCGGATATATCTAACAAATTGGCCGAAACATTTGCAAAACACTCGTCCGCTGAAAATTATCATCCCGATTTTCAGCGTATCAAAACTCAAAAAGAAAAATCAAAACTTAATTTCCAATCAAAAAATCTAGAAGATTACAACAAACCTTTTTCTTTGGAAGAGCTAAAAACCTCTTTGAACAAATCTCACGATACAGCATGTGGTCCAGATGACATCCATTATCAACTTCTCAAACATCTGCCACAATCTTCTCTCCAATGCCTTTTGAATCTTCTTAACAACATTTGGGAAACGGGTGACTTGCCATCTATTTGGAAAATGGCCACTGTTGTGCCTATTCCAAAGCCAGGAAAAGATCACTCGGAAGCGTCAAACTATCGTCCTATAGCCCTCACAAGCTGTCTTTGTAAAACCATGGAAAGGATGATCAATGATCGCCTTGTCTGGTTTTTAGAATCCAACAATCTACTTTCTAATATTCAATGTGGTTTCAGACAAGGGCGAAGTACCCTAGATCATCTTGTACGTTTCGAAACGTATATTCGAAACGCCTTTGCAAAAAATGAGCATGTTGTGTCTATCTTTTTCGATTTAGAAAAAGCGTATGACACAACATGGAAATATGGTATTTTAAAAAATCTTTTTGATATGGGGTTGAAAGGTAGACTTCCTACCTTTATTTCAAACTTTTTATCTGACAGAGAATTTAAAGTTAGGGTCAATTCTACTTTATCGGACCCTTTTGAACAGGAAATGGGTGTTCCACAGGGAAGCATCCTTTCTGTCACTTTATTTAGTATCAAAATTAATAGCCTTGCTCAAGTTTTAAAAGATAATATTGATGGTTCTCTTTATGTTGACGACTTCCTCATATGTTACCGAGGAAAAAACATGAATAATATTGAACGTCAACTGCAGTTATGTTTAAATAGAATAGAGAAATGGGCAATGGAAAATGGTTTTAAATTCTCCACTGCAAAAACCGTTGGAATGCATTTTTGTAATAAACGAAAGATGCATCCTGACCCCGAATTAAAATTGCATAATAATCCTATCAAAATTGTAAAAGAAACTACTTTTCTTGGTCTCATATTTGATTCAAGGCTAACCTTTCTACCCCATATCAAAATGTTAAAAAATAAATGCCTTAAAGCATTAGATATTTTAAAAGTCGTATCCAGTACCGACTGGGGTGCTGAGTCCGATGTTTTACTGAATCTTTACAGATCGCTGGTTCGATCTAAATTGGATTACGGTTGCTTTATTTATGGTTCTGCTCGCAAGTCATATGTCAAAATCCTTGATACTATACACCATCAGGGATTGCGACTATGTCTTGGAGCTTTTAGAACCACACCTGTAAATAGTTTATATGTAGAAGCAAACGAGCCTTCTTTGTATCAAAGAAGGATAAAGCTCGCTTTGCAATATGCAACAAAATTGAAGGCTTATCCTGGCAACCCCGCCCACGACTGTGTTTTCAAACCTCTTTATCAAAACATTTTTGAAAAGCATGCAAACAAAATTCAACCTTTTGGCATCAGAATAAAACCTCATTTGAAAAATTCTGGTATAAATTTAGATGAAATTGCTGCTATTGAAATTCCTCATAACCCACCATGGTTAAACCCCAAACCGGTATTTATTTTTGACCTTAGAAACCATAAAAAGTCTGACACAAACCCTTTAATTATTCAACAACACTTTGCAGAAATAAAATCTAACTATACTGGCCATTCTGCAATTTATACAGATGGATCGAAGGACGGCGATAAAGTTGCATCGGCCGCTGTCTTTGGAGAGCGTGTTGAAACTCGCCGTCTTCCTTCCGCTTCTTCTGTATTTAGTGCAGAAGCGCAAGCTATCCTTCTTGCACTAAAAATTATTGCTTCGTCAGATGAGAATAAATTTATTATCTGCTCCGATTCTTTGTCATGTCTTCAGGCAATTGAAAATTCTAAAATTAAAAATCCATTTATTTTAAAAATAATTCAAATTTATAAATCGCTGACAACTTTAGGTAAAGAGGTTGTGTTCTTCTGGATTCCCAGTCATGTGGGAATCCATGGAAACACAGTCGTCGACAGGGAAGCTAAGAATGCCTTAAATAATGACATAATTAATTGTAAAATACCTTTCACTGATTTTAAATCATTTATTCTAAAATATATTTTTAATACATGGCAGAGTGGTTGGGATCTGGAAGTTCACAATAAACTTCACGAGATCCAACCACATCTGCATCAAAGTAATTTTAAATCATATAAAAGTCGTAGAGACCAAGTGGTTTTAACCAGGTGTCGTCTTGGTCATACCAGGACGACACATAGTTATATTTTAAATAACGAGCCACGACCCGAATGTGTGCCATGCAACACCCCATACACCATTAAGCATGTTTTAATGGACTGTGTGGATGTGGCACACATTCGTGGACGTTTCTATAGTGTAGATTCATATTTTAATTTATTTAAAACTGTCGCAGGCGACACAATTTTAAAGTTTTTAAAAGAAATTAATTTGTATTGTAAAATTTAATATATCTGAGAATTTGTTATGCTTCATACATTTTATTGTTTTAATTATCTTTTTTATCTGTATATACTCTCATATTATTGTATGAGATCATGTTTTAATCCTAAGGATTGGAAGTTCTAATAATGAAATTATGATTCTTTTCACGTCCTGAATATAGCTGAAATATTGCTAGCTGGACGTTAAACAACAATCAATCAATCAATCAATCAAGTTTTAAAAGATAATATTGATGGTTCTCTTTATGTTGACGACTTCCTCATATGTTACCGAGGAAAAAACATGAATAATATTGAACGTCAACTGCAGTTATGTTTAAATAGAATAGAGAAATGGGCAATGGAAAATGGTTTTAAATTCTCCACTGCAAAAACCGTTGGGATGCATTTTTGTAATAAACGAAAGATGCATCCTGACCCCGAATTAAAATTACATAATAATCCTATCAAAATTGTAAAAGAAACTACTTTTCTTGGTCTCATATTTGATTCAAGGCTAACCTTTCTACCCCATATCAAAATGTTAAAAAATAAATGCCTTAAGGCATTAGATATTTTAAAAGTCGTATCCAGTACCGACTGGGGTGCTGAGTGCGATGTTTTACTGAATCTTTACAGATCGCTGGTTCGATCTAAATTGGATTACGGTTGCTTTATTTATGGTTCTGCTCGCAAGTCATATGTCAAAATCCTTGATACTATACACCATCAGGGATTGCGACTATGTCTTGGAGCTTTTAGAACCACACCTGTAAATAGTTTATATGTAGAAGCAAACGAGCCTTCTTTGTATCAAAGAAGGATAAAGCTCGCTTTGCAATATGCAACCAAATTGAAGGCTTATCCTGGCAACCTCGCCCACGACTGTGTTTTCAAACCTCTTTATCAAAACATTTTTGAAAAGCATGCAAACAAAATTCAACCTTTTGGCATCAGAATAAAACCTCATTTGAAAAATTCTGGTATAAATTTAGATGAAATTGCTTCTATTGAAATTCCTCATAACCCACCATGGTTAAACCCCAAACCGGTATTTATTTTTGACCTTAGAAACCATAAAAAGTTTGACACAAACCCTTTAATTATTCAACAACACTTTGCAGAAATAAAATCTAACTATACTGACCATTCTGCAATTTATACAGATGGATCGAAGGACGGCGATAAAGTTGCATCGGCCGCTGTCTTTGGAGAGCGTGTTGAAACTCGCCGTCTTCCTTCCGCTTCTTCTGTATTTAGTGCAGAAGCGCAAGCTATCCTTCTTGCACTAAAAATTATTGCTTCGTCAGATGAGAATAAATTTATTATCTGCTCCGATTCTTTGTCATGTCTTCAGGCAATTGAAAATTCTAAAATTAAAAATCCATTTATTTTAAAAATAATTCAAATATATAAATCGCTGACAACTTTAGGTAAAGAGGTTGTGTTCTTCTGGATTCCCAGTCATGTGGGAATCCATGGAAACACATTCGTCGACAGGGAAGCTAAGAATGCCTTAAATAATGACATAATTAATTGTAAAATACCTTTCACTGATTTTAAATCATTTATTCTAAAATATATTTTTAATACATGGCAGAGTGGTTGGGATCTGGAAGTTCACAATAAACTTCACGAGATCCAACCACATCTGCATCAAAGTAATTTTAAATCATATAAAAGTCGTAGAGACCAAGTGGTTTTAACCAGGTGTCGTCTTGGTCATACCAGGACGACACATAGTTATATTTTAAATAACGAGCCACGACCCGAATGTGTGCCATGCAACACCCCATACACCATTAAGCATGTTTTAATGGACTGTGTGGATGTGGCACACATCCGGGACGTTTCTATAGTGTAGATTCATATTTTAATTTATTTAAAACTGTCGCAGGCGACACAATTTTAAAGTTTTTAAAAGAAATTAATTTGTATTGTAAAATTTAATATGTCTGAGAATTTGTTATGCTTCATACATTTTATTGTTTTATCTTTTTATCTGTATATACTCTCATATTATTGTATGAGATCATGTTTTAATCCTAAGGATTGGAAGTTCTAATAATGAAATTATGATTCTTTTCACGTCCTGAATATAGCTGAAATATTGCTAGCTGGACGTTAAACAACAATCAATCAATCAATCAATCAAGCATGTCTTGATGGACTGTGTGGACGTGGCCCACATTCGGGAACGTTTCTATTCTGTAGATACGTTTTTTAATTTATTTAAAACTGTCGCAGGCGACACAATTTTAAAGTTCTTGAAAGAAATAAATTTATTTAAGAAAATTTAATTTCACTATTAATTGTGAAGATTGATACTTTTTATTGTTTTAACTACCATTTTTATCTGTATATATATTCTCATATTATTGTATGAGATCACGTTTTAGTATAAAAGGGAGGCATGAAGTACCACTAATTTAAAATATTAATAATTTAAAAATTATAGTTTTCACGTCCTGAATATAGCTGAAATATTGCTTGCTGGACGTTAAACAACACATAATCAATCAATCAGTCTATCAATTTGCAATCATTAACATTGAAGTGGAACACAAGGAGGTTTGGGCCATATTTATTAAGGTAGAAAAGTGGAATCACTGCCCAACTTGGGATATTGTTTAAATTATTTACTGCTGAATCTAATCTTTTAACCCAGTATATTTGTATTGATTGTATTTATTTATCTACATCTATCATTTTTAATCCCCCCTGTTGGTATTCTTTACAAAGTATGTTTCTTTTTACTTTTCTGTCTTTCTATCCCATATATATTTGAAAAGTAATTGTTTTAATTTGTCAACCTGTGTTGCATTTATAGCCATTACTGATGCCAAATAGGTAATATTTGGTAAAATAAGAGATTTGACAATTGTAATTCTCCCTATCATGGTCAGTTGTCTTTTCTTCCAATTCTGAAGTGTTTTTTTCAGATTTTGAATAGATTCTTTCAAAGTTTAATTCTTCACATTTTTGCTTGTTGTGCCCAAAATATATCACCAAACATTTAACAACATCTGTATTCAAATTAATATCTTCAAGTTTATCTTTACAATGTTTAAGTTTGCCTAACCATATGCCTTCAGTTTTACTTCGATTAAGTTTAAGACCTGACCATGTTCCAAAGATTTCTATGACATTCAACGCTCTAGAAATTTCCTTTTTTGAACTTAAAACACAATGTCGTATCATCTGCCAGTTGAGTTAGTTTTAGGCTATGTGTCTTGCTATTTAGCTTTATTTGGACCCCCCTGATATTATTGTCTTGTCTTAATCTACATGCTAGTATTCCTACAGCAAAAACAAAAATGACAGTACTTATTGGACATCCTTGTCGTATGCCCCGTAATATATTAAATGGTGAAGAAATCCAGCCATTGTTAATGACGCACCCTTTTATATTGGTATATAAAGTTTTGATCCACCCCAACATTGAGTCCTTTACCCCAAATTTCTTCAATGTCTCATACATGAAGTTCCACTCTAGCTAATCAAAAGCTTTGGAAAAATCTAAGAATAAAATGGCCCCTTCTAAATTATACTTATTTGAGTGATCTATGATATCTTGGATTTGTCTAATATTAAATCCAATATATCTATTTTTAATGTAGCCATTTTTATCACTGTGAATAACTTTGTGTAGTACTGGTTTCAATCTTTGAGCTAGGGCATAGGCTATAATCGTAGTGTCAACATTTAACAAAGTTATTGGTCTGTAATTGTTCATAGATATAGGATCATTCTTTTTATAAATAAGACTAATTAGCCCAATTTTCTGCATGTCAGTTCTCCCTTCTCATATGATTTATTAAAAACTGATACTATAAAATTCTTTACTTTCGACCAAAATTGTTGATAAAATTCCACAGTTAAACCATCTAACCCAGGTGACTTATTTGTTTTCATTTTGAAGATTGCATTTGTGCACTCTCTTCTGTTAATAGACCTTCTAGACTGTCACTATCTTCACTTGTTAAAGTTTTGTCAATTTTTGTATTTTCAATATACATTTTTAAATCTTCAATGTTTGGATTTTTGGACATGTATAAGCTCTTATAGAAGTCTCTTTGGATTTCTAATATTTCCCCCTGGTCTTCAACAATTTTACCATCTTTATTTTTTAATTGAGTTATAGCTTTACGTATTTGCCTCGACTTTTCTAGAGAGAAGAAATATTTAGAATTCTTTTCACCTAGTTCAATATTTATTGCACGTGACCTTATTCTTGCCCCTCTTTCTTTTTCTTCGTACATTTTGTCTATTTCCGTTTCAAGAGCTTCAATTTTATTTTTTAAAGATACTTTATCTCTGTCATTGTGAGAAACACAAAACACGTACTTAATCCTTTATTAGGTGTAAAAGGTCAAACAGAATCATCATTCAACGACAAAACATATCAAAGAAATGTAAGATATCAAAATTATGAAGAGTATCCTCAAGTTCAACATCATCCCGAACATTTTCATAAAAATGATTAGTCAAAGATGTATATAATGCAAGAGTTTATGATGAAAATAAGCAAATGTGTGAAATGATAACAAATGTTCGGTATACAATGAAACAGAATATTTAAATCTATTAACACAGCAAATGTTATACGTTTCATGTATATTAATTTAAAGGAATAGAAATCATGTTTAATTGGTATCTTTCATCGTTTTAAATTACACATGTATTACAATGTAAATATCTTAACTTTTATGAGAAAGTTGAATTATTTCTTTAATACAAATAGAAGTAAAGAACCTACTAGTATATGTCAGGACCATTAAATTGTGTTAAATGAAAATAAAGGGAAGAAAAAATGTGTAATATTTAAATCTTGTATTTAAAAGGGAATAACTCCATGTAAACATTCTATTAGAAACATGGAAAGGAGAAAGTAAAGATCGTGATAATAATAATTTTTACATTATTAAATAAGGAAAAAATTCAAAAGGAAAGAGACATAGTGGTGGAAATTTAATTTTGTATAACAAAAAAATTAAAGAAGGTAAAAAAAATACTTAAAAGAAGCTACTAAATCACCGAATAGACTATGGTTAAAGCTTAAGAAAGATTTTTTATATATAGAAAATGATATTTTTATTTGTTGTGTTTACATTCCATCGGTAACCTCAAATCATTATGATAATGATTCAACACCGTTAGAAATTAATATGTTAAATAATAAAGGTAAAATTCTACTTATTTATTATTTCAACGCCAGAACGAGCGATGTGAATGATTTTCACAAAAAATGACTTAAAAATATTAATAAATTGATAAGTAATCAAATACTTCCAGAAAATTATATTTCTGATAATATATATACAAGACAAGCTATGGATAATGTTATCAATTTCCAAGGATTGATTCATTGGTTGTTTTACGTCCAGCAAGCAATATTTCAGCTATATTCAGGACGTGATAATAAAGAACAAATCAACTTATTTGATTATAAACACCAGTTTTATATCCCTCCCTTAATACTAAAACAAGATCTCATACAATAGTATGATTGATTGATTGATTAATGGTGTTTAACGCCCGAGCAGCAATATTTCAGCTATATTCAGGCGATGAACATGAAATGGATGATAAAATGAACATGAAATGATGATGAATGAAAATGGGATGGGACACAAGGAAAAATAGGGGTAACGGATTTTAGACTGCCACTGGCAAATGGGAGGATGGATAGGGTCGGGCAATTTAGCCTCCTGTAGCGGGATCGAAATCCCTACTCATAGCGAATACTACAGCAGCGTTCTTTAACGTGCGAGGAACGTGGCATTTTTCCCAACACGGTGCACTAATATGGTTTGCGGTCAGGTTTTCCGTATTATGGCCTGACAACCCCAGCTTGCCAGGGGTACCCCATTCAACTACCTGGGGCACACATCCCAGTCGGTCTTTAGGCAAACCGACCTGACACGCCGGTCAGGGTACTGGGCGCTATTTAGTCGCCTTTTACGACAAGCTAGCGCGACTGCGGTCTATTCTTTTAGCCACCCGGATCCCGCACGGGGCTACAATAGTATGATAATATACATATAAAAATTTAATTAAAACAATAAAAAGTATCCAATATCACCATTAGCAGTATACTAAAATTTTGCTATACAAGTTAATTTCTTTTAAAAACTTTAAAATTGTGTCGCCTGCGACAGTTTTAAACAAATTAAAATAAGTATCTACAGTATAGAAACGTTCCCTAATGTGGGCCACGTCCACACAGTCCACCAAGACATGCTTGATTGTGTATGGACAGTTGCATGGCACACACTCGGGTCGTTGCTCGTTATTTAAAATATAACTACGAGTCGTCCTGGTATGACCAAGACGACATCTGGTTAAAACAACTTGGTCTCGACGACTTCTAAAACAACTAAAATTATTTTTGTGCAGTAGTGGCTGGATCTCATGAAGTTTATTATGAACCTCTAGATCCCAACCACTCTGCCACAAACGAGAAATATGTTTAAAAATAAGTGCTTTAAAATCAGTAAAAGGTATGGCACAATTAATTATATCGTTATTCAAGGCCTTTTTGGCCTCCTCGTCCACGACTGTGTTCCCATGGATCCCCACATGACTTGGGATCCATAAAAACATAACTTCTTTACCCAAAGCTACAAGGGATTTGTAAATTTGAACAATTTTTAAAATATAAGGATTCTTAAATTTGAAGTTTTCAATAGCAAGAAGACATGACAGAGAATCAGAGCATATCATAAATTTGTGCTCCTCGGACGAAGCAACTATTTTCATCGCAAGAAGAATAGCTTGCGCCTCAGCAGTAAATACAGAGACGACGAGTTTCAACACGCTCTCCGAAGACAGCGGCTGAAGAAACTTTATCTTCGTCTTTTGACCCATCCGTATAAATAGTACTATAGTCAGGGTAACAAGATTGAATTTCTGCAAAATGTTGCTGTATAATTAATGGGTTTGTGTCAGATTTTCTATGTTGTCTTAGATCATAAATAAATATTGGCTTGGGTTGTGGAATTTCAATTGCAGCAATTTCATCTAAATTTATACTTGAATTCTCCAAATGAGATTTAATCCGCAGGCCAAAAGGTTGAATTTTGTTTGGATGCTTTTCGCAAATGTTCCGATAAAGAGGTTTGAAAACACAGTCGTGGGCGGGGTTGTCGGGATATATTGCAAAGCTAGCTTTATTCTTCTTTGATACAAAGAAAGCTCGTTTGCTTCTACATACAAACTATTTACAGGTGTGGTTCTAAATGCTCCAAGGCATAGTCGCAATCCTTGATGGTGTATAGTATCAATGATTTTGACATATGACTTGCGAGCAGAACCATAAATAAAACAACCGTAATCCAATTTCGATCGAACCAGCGATCTATATAGATTGAGTAAAACATCGCATTCAGCACTCCAGTTGGTGCTGGATACGACTTTTAAAATATCTAATGCTTTAAGGCATTTATTTTTTAACATTTTGATATGGGGAAGAAAGGTTAGCCTTGAATCAAATATGAGACCAAGAAAAGTAGTTTCTTTTACAATTTTGATAGGATTATTATATAATTTTAGTTCGGGATCAGGATGCATATCGACAAATCCAAAACATCCTAGTAAACCCTGGTTCGATGACTGTGAGGACGCTATTAAAGACCGGAAAAAGGCCGAACGACGCTTTAATAAACACCCAACTCAAAATAATCTTAACCATTTCCGAATTTTTCGAGCGAAAGCTCGCAGGGTAACGAAACAAAGACGACGCACCTCTTGGCGTAACTTTGTTTCTAAATTAAATAACCATACCCCTAGGAATAAAATTTGGAACATGATTCGTAAAATTAAAGGTAAAAACAGTAAAGCCAATGTCCATCATTTAAAGGATGGACAAGACTTGTTAACATCAGAGTCAGACATATCAAATAAATTGGCCGAAACATTTGCAACACACTCCTCTGCTGAAAATTATCATCCCAATTTTCAGCGGATCAAAATTCAAAAAGAAAAATCAAAACTTAATTTCCAGTCAAAAAATTTAGAAGATTATAATAAACCTTTTTCTTTGGAAGAGCTACACAATTCTTTGAACAAATCTCACGATACAGCATGTGGTCCAGATGACATCCATTATCAACTTCTCAAACATCTGCCACAATCCTCTCTCCAATGTCTTCTGAATCTTCTTAACAACATTTGGGAAACGGGTGACTTACCATCTATTTGGAAAATGGCCACTGTTGTGCCTATTCCAAAACCAGGAAAAGATCACTCGGAAGCGTCCAATTATCGGCCTATAGCCCTCACAAGCTGTCTTTGTAAAACCATGGAAAGGATGATCAATGATCGCCTTGTCTGGTTTCTAGAATCAAACAACCTTCTGTCCAATATCCAATGTGGATTTAGACAAGGGCGAAGTACCCTAGATCATCTGGTGCGTTTCGAAACATACATAAGAAACGCATTTGCCAAAAATGAACATGTGGTGTCGATCTTTTTCGATCTAGAAAAAGCTTACGACACAACATGGAAATATGGCATTTTAAAAGATCTTTTTGATATGGGGTTGAAAGGTAGACTTCCTACCTTCATTTCAAATTTTTTGTCTGATAGAGAATTTAAAGTTCGTGTGAATTCAACTCTATCTGACCCTTTTGAACAAGAAATGGGTGTTCCTCAAGGTAGCATCCTTTCTGTTACTTTATTCAGTATTAAAATTAATAGCCTTGCTCAAGTCTTGAAAGATAATATTGATGGTTCTCTTTATGTTGACGATTTTTTAATTTGTTATCGAGGAAAAAACATGAATAATATTGAACGCCAACTGCAGTTATGTTTAAATAGAATAGAGAAATGGGCGATGGAGAATGGTTTTAAATTCTCCACTGGAAAAACAGTTGGGATGCATTTTTGTAATAAACGAAAGATGCATCCTGATCCCGAATTAAAATTGTATAATAATCCCATCAAAATTGTAAAAGAAACTACTTTTCTTGGTCTGATATTTGATTCAAGGCTAACCTTTCTACCCCATATCAAAATGTTAAAAAATAAATGCCTAAAGGCATTAGATATTTTAAAAGTCGTTGCCAGCACCGACTGGGGTGCTGAATGCGATGTTTTACTTAATCTATATAGATCGCTGGTTCGATCTAAATTGGATTATGGTTGTTTTATCTATGGTTCTGCTCGCAAGTCATATGTCAAAATCCTTGATACTATACACCATCAAGGATTGCGACTATGCCTTGGAGCTTTCAGAACCACGCCTGTTGAAAGTTTGTTTGTAGAAGCAAACGAGCCTTCTTTGTATCAAAGAAGAATCAAGCTCGCTTTGCAATATGCAACCAAATTAAAAGCATATCCTAACAACCCCGCCCACGACTGTGTTTTCAAACCTCTTTATCAAAACATTTTCGAAAAACATCCAAACAAAATTCAACCTTTTGGCCTCCGCATTAAATCTCATTTGGAAAATTCCGGTATAAATTTAGATGAAATTGCTGCAATCGAAATTCCACATAATCCCCCGTGGTTAAACCCCAAACCGATATTTATTTATGATCTAAGAAAACATAAAAAGTCCGACACAAACCCTTTAATAATACAACAACATTATGCAGAAATTAAATCTTGTTACCCTGACTATGGCACTGTTTATACAGACGGGTCAAAAGACGGTGATAAAGTCGCCTCGGCCGCTGTCTACGGAGAGCGTGTTGAAACTCGCCGGCTTCCGTCTGCCACATCTGTATTTACAGAAGAGGCGCAAGCTATTCTTCTTGCGATGAAAATAGTAGCTTCGTCAGACGAATGCAAATTTATTGTCTGCTCCGATTCCTTGTCTTGTCTTCTGGCTATTGAACATTTCAAAATTAAAAATTCTTATATTTTTTAAAATTATTCAAATTTACAAATCTCTTGTTGCTTTGGGGAAAGAGATTATCTTCTTCTGGATTCCCAGTCATGTCGGAATCCGTGGAAACACAGTCGTGGATCAGGAGGCTAAAAATGCCCTAAAGGATACTATTATTAACTGTAATATTCCTTTTACCGATTTTAAACCATTAATTTTTAAATATATTTCTAATTTGTGGCAGAGTGGTTGGAATCTCCAAGTTCATAATAAACTTCATGAGGTCCAGCCACTACTGCACACAAGTAATTTTAAGAGTTTTAAAGGTCGTAGAGACCAAGTTGTTTTAACACGGTGTCGTCTTGGTCATACCAGGACGACACATAGTTATATTTTAAACAATGAGCCACAACCCGAATGTGTGCCATGCAACAGTCCATACACCATCAAGCATGTCTTGATGGACTGTGTGGACGTGGCCCACATTCGGGAACGTTTTTATACTGTAAATACGTACAGTAGTTTGTTTACAACGGTCGCAGGCGACACAATTTTAAAATTTTTAAAGGAAATTAATTTGTACAGTAAAATTTAATTTTTCCGGCAATTTGTTATCTATATTTTTATTGTTTTACTTGCCTTTTATCTGTATATATGCTCATATTATTGTATGAGATAATGTTTTAGAACTAAGGGAGAGATGAACAATTTTGAAAAATATTAAATAATCAAATTATTATTACTTTCACGTCCTGAATATAGCTGAAATATTGCTTGCTGGACGTAAAACATCAATCAATCAATCAATCAGGATGCATATTACGTTTATTACAAAAATGCATCCCAACAGTTTTTGCAGTGGAGAATTTAAAACCATTCTCCATTGCCCATTTCTCTATCCTATTTAAACACAACTGCAGCTGACGTTCGATATTATTCATATTTTTCCCTCGGTAACATATGAGGAAGTCGTCAACATATAGAGAACCATCAATATTATCTTTTAAAACTTAAGCAAGGCTATTAATTTTAATACTAAATAAAGTGACAGAAAGGATGCTTCCCTCGGGAACACCGATTTTCTGTACAAAAGGGTCAGATAACGTAGAATTGACCCCAACTTTAAATTCTCTAAAAAGGTAGAAAAAGGTAAAGGTAGGAAGTCTACCTTTCAACACCATATCAAAAAGATCTTTTAAAATATCATATTTCCATGTGGTGTCATATGCTTTTTCTAAATCGAAAAAGAATGACACAACATGTTCGTTTTTGGCAAATGCGTTTCAAATATATGATTCGAAACGCACCAGATGATCAATAGTACTACGACCTTGTCTGAATCCACACTGGATATTTGAGATTAGGTTGTTCGATTCTAAAAAAACAGACAAGGTGATCGTTGATCATCCTTTCCATGGTTTTACAAAGACAGCTTGTGAGGGCTATAGGCCGATAGTTGGACGCTTCCGAGTGATCTTTTCCTGGTTTTGGAATAGGCACAACAGTGGCCATTTTCCAAATAGATGGTAAGTCACCCGTTTCCCAAATGTTGTTAAGAAGATTCAGAAGACATTGGAGAGAAGATTGTGGCAGATGTTTGAGAAGTTGATAATGGATGTCATCTGGACCACATGCTGTATCGTGAGATTTGTTAGATGAAGTTTTTAGCTCTTCCAAAGAAAAAGGTTTATTATAATCTTCTAAATTTTTGACTGGAAATTAAGCTTTGATTTTTCTTTTTGAATTTTGATCCGCTGAAAAGTGGGATGATAATTTTCGCTCGAAAAATTCGGAATTGGTTAAGATTATTTTGAGTTGGGTGTTTATTAAAGCGTCGTTCGGCCTTTTTCCGGTCTTTAATAGCGTCCTCACAGCTGTCATCGAACCATGGTTTACTAGGATGTTTTGGATTTGTCGAGGTCTTAGGAATTGTTTCATCAGCAATTGAAATAAGTGTTTCATTGAATTTTAAAATTGGATCAGAAATAGCTTCAAAAGTATCCGAGTTAAGTCGCTCTATACAGAGTTGTTCAAATAGAGGCCAATTGGCTTTGTTAAATTTATACCGAGCGGCTCGTTCTGTGTTGGTAGAGTGCAAAGATTCCAATATAATGGGAAAGTGATCACTGCCACAGAGATCGTGATGGACTTTCCATGAGAAATCGGGCAACAGAGAAGGATCTGCTATTGTAAGATCAATAGACGAATATGATCCATTCCCAGGATGTAAATATGTATTAGTTCGAACATTAAAAATGCACAGATCTTCCTGATTCATTAGGCTTTCAACAATTTTTCCTTTATCGTTCAATCCCGTGTGGGACCCGGGGCACAGGAGAATAGGCCCACGGCTTCCTCAGCCTGCAGTAAGAGTCTGCTAACAGAGGCAACACTTGCCGTGTGTTGCGACCCGTGTTGATTACAGGACGGGATTTCAGTAGGCCGGGTAAACGGTCCCGATAACCTACTAAACCCTTACTTTTTCTAGACGGGAAATCGAGTTAGCCCTAACTTCGATGAATCGGCATGTCACGTCTTGCCCTTTGTGAATCCTTATCATTTAAGCTACTCTATTACATTATGTTCCTTTCAACTGATCCACGAAATGTATTTCCATTTAATAGACGGCTCCCTTACAGGATTTGCAAAGAAGGCGGTGGCTGAAGGGCAAAGCTTCCTCAGCTTTATAGAGGCGACATGTTTGCCGTGTGTTGCAACCCGTGATGGTAGAGGAAGGGATCCTGGTGGTTGAGAGATCACTCTCTGCTGCATCCATTAGTGCGGGTCAGCGGGTTTCGATTTTCAATACACCACTTTGGCCCTAACTTCAACTAGACGGGAGGCCGGATGGACCCGGTTCGGTGTATCGGCTGGTCACGCCTAGCCCTTAAGAAGCTTGTCCTCATTCTTATCACTTGATTATATCTTATGAATCATACTACCAAAGTTGTTTAATAACAGGCTGTTAAGAAGGCGGTGGCTAATGTGTCAATCAAGTAGACAGAGTTTCGAACGGTTGTTTCGCCAGTTAGCTCTGGCACGAGGCTTGCGTTCGCAAAGAAATTCGTCTGTTTGAGTATACCACTCTTGGAACACCTGATGCTTTCTGCTGGTTATCCGCAGAGACCAAGCATCGCCCCTGTTGGCACTCCGTGGCGGGTGGGTGACAAGGGTGGTGAACCGCATTCTTTTCATCATGGCTTCTAAAACATTAAATGTAACATGTCCAAAAAAATGACTTACCGCTTGAAGAGATTGTTGATGAAGATTTCTGGTCACGATTCATTGTATTATCCAGCAAAGATCCCAGTAAACCTATAACTAAAGTCTCTCCATTTATTATTGAAAAAGTGATAAAAGGTTGTGCAGGAGATGTTACGAACGTCACCAAGATGAAATCTGGTGGTCTTCTTATTGAATGCAACAAAAAACACCAATCCTTGAACTTGCTAAAACTTACCATACCAGGTCATACCAGGACGACACATAGTTATAGTTTAAACAATGAGCCACGACCCGAATGTGTGCCATGCAACAGTCCATACACCATTAAGCATGTCTTGATAGACTGTGAGGATGTGGCCCACATTCGGGAACGTTTCTATAGTGCAGATACGTATTTTAATTTATATAAAACTGTCGCAGGCGACACAATTTTAAAGTTTTTAAAAGAAATTAATTTATTTAACAAAATTTAATTTCACTATTAATTGTGATGCTTCATATTTTTTATTGTTTTAACTACCATTTTTATCTGTGTATATTCTCATATTATTGTATGAGATCACGTTTTAGTATAAAAAGGAGGCATGGCGTTGTACTAACTTAAAAATTATAATTTCCACGTCCTGAATATAGCTGAAATATTGCTTGCTGGACGTTAAACATCAATCAATCAATCAATCAACCAATCCTTGAACTTGCTAAAACTTACAAAAATTATAGATTTAGAAATTTCGGCCTCCCCACATAGAACATTAAACTCAAGTCAAGGAATCATTCATTATCGCGATGATGATCTCGCCGAACTTACTGACGACGAGATCTGCACAGAATTAACACCTCAGGGTATTACAAAAGTTAAACGATTTATTGCCAACAGACAAGGAGTTCAGGTTAAACTGAACACCTTCCTTCTAAATTTTAACTCTCCAACTGTCCCCCAATCAATCAAAATAGGTCTTCAAAATATTAAAGTCAGCCCATATATTCCCAACCCTGTGCGCTGCTTCAAATGTCAGAAATTCGGACACGGAAAAGGACAGTGTAAAGGAACACTCGTATGTTTTCGGTGTGCAGAGCCAGGGCATGAGGGCTTTACCTGCACTAAAACTCCAAAATGTGCTAACTGTGGTGAAGCCCACATGTCCTCCTCAAAAGACTGTCAGCACTTTAAAAAAGAAAAGGAAATCCAAAAAATAAAAACCGAAAAAAACATCACCTACCCTGAGGCTAGTCGTCTGTACAGTTCGGCGAGCAATCCATCATCTTCTGCCACATCATACGCCAGCGTGACCAAACGCGTTTATGTAACATCTGAAACGCAAACTATGATCAGCTGGCCTATTGGTAAAAAAGACCCAGAACGACTTCCAGTTGAAACAACTGACAAAATCATTTCATCCCGGCAATCTTCCTCATCTCAAACTTCTACTTCTTCGGCATCAAATCAAAATAAACCATCAACTTCTTCTTCGAGCACCCCAAAAAATTCAAATGTTAACTCTAATTTAAATGCAAACTCAAATAAAAAAGGAGATCGAACTTCAAAACTGCTTCGGGATCCCATTAAGATCCACAACAGGTTTGGAAGTCTAGATAATCTAGACACTACTATCTGGGGCGATCCCATGGATACACTACCCCCAGATACTGGATCTAAAAGTAGATCCCCTAGCAGAAACCGGCGGAATAGCCCCAAAAAAACTGTCAACTATTCCCCTATTCGCAGACCATAATGGATACAATAATACAATGGAATTGTCGAGGTCTTAAGATTAATTTTCTTGAAATTACATTATTAGTTCAAGCCTTTCTTCCTGTTGCATTTTGCCTCCAAGAATCCCACCTAAAACGAAGTGATAAAATATCTTTAAAAAACTATTCTATATACAGCACATATGTAAACGAGAATGATAGAACTGCTGGCGGCTCTACCGTTCTTGTAAAAGATCAAGTTCTACATAGCCCTGTAGATATCAACACTGATCTGCAGGCGGTTGCTGTTAGAATATCATTAGACAAAACAATTACTTTATGCTCTGTGTATATACCACCGAATACTTCATTAAATTTAAATCAGTTGAAACATCTTACTGATCAGTTACCAGCCCCATATATATTATTTGGGGACTTCAACGCACACAACCCTCTATGGGGTAGTAACACAATTAACGAAAAAGGTAAAATTATTGAAGGCTTAATGAATCAGGAAGATCTGTGTATTTTTAATGATGGAACCAATACATATTTACATCCTGGGAATGGATCATATTCGGCTATTGATCTTACAATAGCAGATCCTTCTCTGTTGCCCGATTTCTCATGTAAAGTCCATGACGATCTCTGTGGCAGTGATCACTTTCCCATTATCTTGGAATCTTTACACTCTTCAAACACAGAAAGAGTCGCTCGGTATAAATTTGGCAAGGCCATTTGGCCTCTATTTGAACAACTCTGTATAGAGCGACTTAACTCGGATGCTTTTGAAGCTATTTCTGATCCAATTTTAAAATTCAATGAAACACTTATTTCAATTGCTGATGAAACAATTCCTAAGACCTCGACAAATCCAAAACATCCTAGTAAACCATGGTTCGATGACAGCTGTGAGGACGCTATTACAGACCGGAACAAAGCCGAAAGACGCTTTAATAAACACCCAAATCAAAATAATCTTAACCATTTCCGAATTTTTCAGCGAAAGCTCGTAGGGTAACGAAACAAAGACGACGCACCTCTTGGCGTAACTTTGTTTCTAAACTAAATAACCATACCCCCATGAATAAAATTTGGAACATGATTCGTAAAATTACAGGTAAAAACAGTAAAGCAAATGTCCATCATTTAAAGGATGGACAAGACTTGTTAACATCAGAGTCGGATATATCTAACAAATTGGCCGAAACATTTGCAAAACACTCGTCCGCTGAAAATTATCATCCCGATTTTCAGCGTATCAAAACTCAAAAAGAAAAATCAAAACTTAATTTCCAGTCAAAAAATCTAGAAGATTACAACAAACCTTTTTCTTTGGAAGAGCTAAAAACCTCTTTGAACAGCATGTGGTCCAGATGACATCCATTATCAACTTCTCAAACATATGCCACAATCTTCTCTCCAATGTCTTTTGAATCTTCTTAACAACATTTGGGAAACGGGTGACTTACCATCTATTTGGAAAATGGCCACTGTTGTGCCTATTCCAAAACCAGGAAAAGATCACTCGGAAGCGTCAAACTATCGGCCTATAGCCCTCACAAGCTGTCTTTGTAAAACCATGGAAAGGATGATCAACGATCGCCTTGTCTGGTTTTTAGAATCCAACAACCTACTTTCTAATATTCAATGTGGTTTCAGACAAGGGCGAAGTACCCTAGATCATCTTGTACGTTTCGAAACGTATATTCGAAACGCCTTTGCAAAAAATGAGCATGTTGTGTCTATCTTTTTCGATTTAGAAAAAGCATATGACACAACATGGAAATATGGTATTTTAAAAGATCTTTTTGATATGGGGTTGAAAGGTAGACTACCTACCTTTATTTCAAACTTTTTATCTGACAGAGAGTTTAAAGTTAGGGTTAATTCTACTTTATCTGACCCTTTTGAACAGGAAATGGGTGTTCCTCAGGGAAGCATCCTTTCTGTCACTTTATTTAGTATCAAAATTAATAGCCTTGCTCAAGTTTTAAAAGATAATATTGATGGTTCTCTTTATGTTGACGACTTCCTCATATGTTACCGAGGAAAAAACATGAATAATATTGAACGTCAACTGCAGTTATGTTTAAATAGAATAGAGAAATGGGCAATGGAGAATGGTTTTAAATTCTCCACTGCAAAAACCGTTGGGATGCATTTTTGTAATAAACGAAAGATGCATCCTGACCCTGAATTAAAATTACATAATAATCCTATAAAAATTGTTAAAGAAACTACTTTTCTTGGTCTCATATTTGATTCAAGGCTAACCTTTCTACCCCATATCAAAATGTTAAAAAATAAATGCCTAAAGGCATTAGATATTTTAAAAGTTGTAGCCAACACCGACTGGGGTGCTGAGTGCGATGTTTTACTGAATCTTTACAGATCGCTGGTTCGATCTAAATTGGATTATGGTTGTTTTATTTATGGTTCTGCTCGCAAGTCATATGTCAAAATCCTTGATACTATACACCATCAAGGATTGCGACTATGCCTTGGAGCTTTCAGAACCACACCTGTTGAAAGTTTATATGTAGAAGCAGGCGAGCGTTCTTTGTATCAAAGAAGAATAAAGCTCGCTTTGCAATATGCAACCAAATTAAAGGCATATCCTGGCAACCCCGCCCACGACTGTGTTTTCAAACCTCTTTATCAAAACATTTTCGAAAAACATCCAAACAAAATTCAACCTTTTGGCCTCCGAATTAAATCTCATTTGGAAAATTCCGGTATAAATTTAGATGAAATTGCTGCAATCGAAATTCCGCATAATCCTCCGTGGTTAAACCCCAAACCGATATTTATTTATGATCTAAGAAAACATAAAAAATCCGACACAAACCATTTATTAATACAACAACATTATGCAGAAATTAAATCTTATTACCCTGACTATGGTACTATTTACACAGATGGGTCAAAAGACGGTGATAAAGTCGCCTCGGCCGCTGTCTTCGGAGAGCGTGTTGAAACTCGCCGCCTTCCGTCTGCCTCATCTGTATTTACAGCAGAGGCGCAAGCTATTCTTCTTGCGATGAAAATAGTTGCTTCGTCAGACGAATGCAAATTTATTGTCTGCTCCGATTCCCTGTCTTGTCTACTGGCTATTGAAAATTTCAAAATTAAAAATCCTTACATTTTTAAAATTATTCAAATCTACAAATCACTTGTTGCTTTGGGAAAAGAAATTATTTTCTTCTGGATTCCCAGTCATGTCGGAATCCGTGGAAACACAGTCGTGGATCAGGAGGCTAAAAATGCACTAAAGGATACCATCATTAACTGCAGTATTCCTTTTACCGATTTTAAACCGTTAATTTTTAAATATATTTCTAATTTGTGGCAGAGTGGTTGGGATCTCCAAGTTCATAATAAACTTCATGAGATCCAGCCACTACTGCACACAAATAATTTTAAATGTTTTAGAGGTCGAAGAGACCAAGTTGTTTTAACAAGATGTCGTCTTGGTCATACCAGGACGACACATAGTTATATTTTAAACAATGAGCCACGACCCGAATGTGTGCCATGTAACAGTCCATACACCATTAAGCATGTCTTGATGGACTGTGTGGACGTGGCACACATTCGGGAACGTTTCTATAGTGCAGATACGTATTTCAATTTATTTAAAACTGTCGCAGGCGACACAATTTTAAAGTTCTTAAAGGAAATTCATTTATTTAATAAAATTTAATTCCACTATTAATTGTGATACTTCATATTTTTTATTGTTTTAACTACCATTTTTATCTGTGTATATTCTCATTATTGTATGAGATCACGTTTTAGTATAAGGAGGCATGACGTTCTACTAATTTAAAAATTATGGTTTTCACGTCCTGAATATAGCTGAAATATTGCTTGCTGGACGTTAAACATCAATCAATCAATCAATCAATCAATCCTGGCAACCCCGCCCACGACTGTGTTTTCAAACCTCTTTATCAAAACATTTTTGAAAAGCATGCAAACAAAATTCAACCTTTTGGCATCAGAATAAAACCTCATTTGAAAAATTCTGGTATAAATTTAGATGAAATTGCTGCTATTGAAATTCCTCATAACCCACCATGGTTAAACCCCAAACCGGTATTTATTTTTGACCTTAGAAACCATAAAAAGTCCGACACAAACCCTTTAATTATTCAACAACACTTTGCAGAAATAAAATCTAACTATACTGACCATTCTGCAATTTATACAGATGGATCGAAGGACGGCGATAAAGTTGCATCGGCCGCTGTCTTTGGAGAGCGTGTTGAAACTCGCCGTCTTCCTTCCGCTTCTTCTGTATTTAGTGCAGAAGCGCAAGCTATCCTTCTTGCACTAAAAATTATTGCTTCGTCAGATGAGAATACATTTATTATCTGCTCCGATTCTTTATCATGTCTTCTGGCAATTGAAAATTCTAAAATTAAAAATCCATATATTTTAAAAATAATTCAAATTTATAAATCGCTGACAACTTTAGGTAAAGAGGTTGTGTTCTTCTGGATTCCAAGTCATGTGGGAATCCATGGAAACACAGTCGTCGACAGGGAAGCTAAGAATGCCTTAAATAATGACATAATTAATTGTAAAATACCTTTCACTGATTTTAAATCATTTATTCTAAAATATATTTTTAATACATGGCAGAGTGGTTGGGATCTGGAAGTTCACAATAAACTTCACCAGATCCAACCACATCTGCATCAAAGTAATTTTAAATCATATAAAAGTCGTAGAGACCAAGTGGTTTTAACCAGGTGTCGTCTTGGTCATACCAGGACGACACATAGTTATATTTTAAATAACGAGCCCGTGATGGTGGAGGAAGGGATCCTGGTGGTTGAGAGATCACTCTCTGCTGCATCCATTAGTGCGGGTCAGCGGGTTTGATTTTCAATACACCACTTTGGCCCTGACTTCAACTAGACGGGAGACCGGATGGACCCGGTTCGGTCAATCGGCTGGTCATGCCGAGCCCTTAACAAGCTTGTCTTATTTTTTTTTCACTTCATATCTTGTGAATTTCACTTCCAAAGTTGTTCAGTTACAAGCTGTTAAGAAGGCGGTGGCTCATGGGTCAATCGAGTAGATAGAGTTTCGAACGGTTGTTTCGCCAGTTAACTCTGGCACGAAGCTTGCGTTCATTAAGAAATTCATTAAGAAATTCATCTATTTGAGTATACCACCCTTGGAACACCCGATGCTTTCTGCTGGTGATCCGCAGAAACCAAGCATCGCCCCTGTTGGCACTCCGTGGAGGGTGGGTGACAAGGGTGGTGAACCGCATTTTTCTCATCATGGCTACCCAAACACAAATAAAAAATGGTCCAAAAAAAAGAAAAAATGACTTATCGCTTGAAGAGATGGTTGAGGAAGACTTCTGGTCAAGATTTATTGTATTATCCAGCAAAGACCCCAGTAAACCAATCACTAAAGTTTCTCCATTTGTTATTGAAAAAGTGATAAAAGGTTGTGCAGGAGATGTCAAGAACGTCACCAAGATGAAATCTGGTGGTCTTCTCATTGAATGCAACAAAAAACACCAATCCTTGAACTTACTTAAATTAACCAAAATTATAGATTTAGAAATTTCGGCCTCCCCCCATCGGACATTAAACTCAAGTCAAGGAATCATTCATTATCGTGACGATGATCTCGCCGAACTTACTGACGAGGAAATTTGCACGGAATTGCAACCTCAGGGAATTACAAAAGTTAAAAGATTTATTGCCAACAGACAAGGTGTTCAGGTTAAACTGAACACCTTCCTTCTGAATTTCAACACCCCAACTGTCCCCCAATCTATCAAAATCGGTCTCCAAAACATTAAAGTCAGCGCATACATTCCCAACCCTGTGCGCTGCTTTAAATGCCAGAAATTCGGACACGGAAAAGGACAGTGTAGGGGATCACTCATATGTTTTAAATGTGCAGAGCCAGGGCATGAGGGCTTTACCTACACTAAAACTCCAAAATGTGGTGAAGCCCACATGTCCTCCTCAAAAGACTGTCAACACTTTAGAAAAGAAAAGGACATTCAAAAATTAAAAATCGAAAAAAACATCAGCTACCCTGAGGCTCGTCGTCAGTACAGTTCGGCGAGTAATCCATCATCTTCTGCCACATCATACGCCAGTGTGACCAAACGCGTTTATGTAACATCAGAAACGCAAACTATGATCACCTGGCCTATAGATCAAAAAGACCCAACAAGACTACCGGCTCAAACTACTGATAAAATAATTACATCATCTCGAAAAACTTCGGCATCTCAAACTTCTACGCCTTCGGCATCTACAACGCCTTCAACACCCTCTCAATCCTCAACTAATTCTTCAAGCAGCCCAAAAAAAAATTCAAATATGAAGTCCAATTCAAATAAAAACTCAAATCAAAAAGGAGATCGTACTCCAAAACTGCTGAGGGATCCCATTAAGGTCCACAACAGGTTTGGAAGTCTAGATCATCTAGACACTAGATTAATTTTCTGGAAATTACATTATTAGTTCAAGCCTTTCTTCCTGTTGCATTTTGCCTCAGAGAGTCCCACCTAAAACGAAGTGATAATATATCTTTAAAAAACTACTCTATATACAGCACATATGTAGACGAGAATGATTGATTGATTGATTGATTGATGTTTAACGTCCAGCAAGCAATATTTCAGCTATATTCAGGACGTGAAAACCATAATTTTTAAATTAGTAGAACGTCATGCCTCCTTATACTAAAACGTGATCTCATACAATAATGAGAATATACACAGATAAAAATGGTAGTTAAAACAATAAAAAATATGAAGTATCACAATTAATAGTGGAATTAAATTTTATTAAATAAATTAATTTCCCTTAAGAACTTTAAAATTGTGTCGCCTGCGACAGTTTTAAATAAATTGAAATACGTATCTGCACTATAGAAACGTTCCCGAATGTGTGCCACGTCCACACAGTCCATCAAGACATGTTTAATGGTGTATGGACTGTTGCATGGCACACATTCGGGTCGTGGCTCATTGTTTAAAATATAACTATGTGTCGTCCTGGTATGACCAAGACGACATCTTGTTAAAACAACTTGGTCTCTTCGACCTCTAAAACATTTAAAATTATTTGTGTGCAGTAGTGGCTGGATCTCATGAAGTTTATTATGAACTTGGAGATCCCAACCACTCTGCCACAAATTAGAAATATATTTAAAAATTAACGGTTTAAAATCGGTAAAAGGAATACTGCAGTTAATGATGGTATCCTTTAGTGCATTTTTAGCCTCCTGATCCACGACTGTTTCCACGGATTCCGACATGACTGGGAATCCAGAAGAAAATAATTTCTTTTCCCAAAGCAACAAGTGATTTGTAGATTTGAATAATTTTTAAAATGTAAGGATTTTTAATTTTGAAATTTTCAATAGCCAGTAGACAAGACAGGGAATCGGAGCAGACAATAAATTTGCATTCGTCTGACGAAGCAACTATTTTCATCGCAAGAAGAATAGCTTGCGCCTCTGCTGTAAATACAGATGAGGCAGACGGAAGGCGGCGAGTTTCAACACGCTCTCCGAAGACAGCGGCCGAGGCGACTTTATCACCGTCTTTTGACCCATCTGTGTAAATAGTACCATAGTCAGGGTAATAAGATTTAATTTCTGCATAATGTTGTTGTATTAATAAATGGTTTGTGTCGGATTTTTTATGTTTTCTTAGATCATAAATAAATATCGGTTTGGGGTTTAACCACGGAGGATTATGCTGAATTTCGATTGCAGCTATTTCATCTAAATTTATACCGGAATTTTCCAAATGAGATTTAATTCGGAGGCCAAAAGGTTGAATTTTGTTTGGATGTTTTTCGAAAATGTTTTGATAAAGAGGTTTGAAAACACAGTCGTGGGCGGGGTTGCCAGGATATGCCTTTAATTTGGTTGCATATTGCAAAGCGAGCTTTATTCTTCTTTGATACAAAGAAGGCTCGCCTGCTTCTACATATAAACTTTCAACAGGTGTGGTTCTGAAAGCTCCAAGGCATAGTCGCAATCCTTGATGGTGTATAGTATCAAGGATTTTGACATATGACTTGCGAGCAGAACCATAAATAAAACAACCATAATCCAATTTAGATCGAACCAGCGATCTATATAGATTAAGTAAAACGTCGCACTCAGCACCCCAGTCGGTGTTGGCTACAACTTTTAAAATATCTAATGCCTTTAGGCATTTATTTTTTAACATTTTGATATGGGGTAGAAAGGTTAGCCTTGAATCAAATATGAGACCAAGAAAAGTAGTTTCTTTAACAATTTTTATAGGATTATTATGTAATTTTAATTCAGGGTCAGGATGCATCTTTCGTTTATTACAAAAATGCATCCCAACGGTTTTTGCAGTGGAGAATTTAAAACCATTCTCCATTGCCCATTTCTCTATTCTATTTAAACATAACTGCAGTTGACGTTCAATATTATTCATGTTTTTTCCTCGGTAACATATGAGGAAGTCGTCAACATAAAGAGAACCATCAATATTATCTTTTAAAACTTGAGCAAGGCTATTAATTTTGATACTAAATAAAGTGACAGAAAGGATGCTTCCCTGAGGAACACCCATTTCCTGTTCAAAAGGGTCAGATAAAGAAGAATTGACCCTAACTTTAAACTCTCTGTCAGATAAAAAGTTTGAAATAAAGGTAGGAAGTCTACCTTTCAACCCCATATCAAAAAGATCTTTTAAAATACCATATTTCCATGTTGTGTCATATGCTTTTTCTAAATCGAAAAAGATAGACACAACATGCTCATTTTTTGCAAAGGCGTTTCGAATATACGTTTCGAAACGTACAAGATGATCTAGGGTACTTCGCCCTTGTCTGAAACCACATTGAATATTAGAAAGTAGATTGTTGGATTCTAAAAACCAGACAAGGCGATCGTTGATCATCCTTTCCATGGTTTTACAAAGACAGCTTGTGAGGGCTATAGGCCGATAGTTTGACGCTTCCGAGTGATCTTTTCCTGGTTTTGGAATAGGCACAACAGTGGCCATTTTCCAAATAGATGGTAAGTCACCCGTTTCCCAAATGTTGTTAAGAAGATTCAAAAGGCATTGGAGAGAAGATTGTGGCAGATGTTTGAGAAGTTGATAATGGATGTCATCTGGACCACATGCTGTATCGTGAGATTTGTTCAAAGAGGTTTTTAGCTCTTCCAAAGAAAACGGTGTATTGTAATCTTCTAGATTTTTTGACTGGAAATTAAGTTTTGATTTTTCTTTTTGAGTTTTGATACGCTGAAAATCGGGATGATAATTTTCAGCGGACGAGTGTTTTGCAAATGTTTCGGCCAATTTGTTAGATATTTCCGACTCTGATGTTAACAAGTCTTGTCCATCCTTTAAATGATGGACATTTGCTTTACTGTTTTTACCTTTAATTTTACGAATCATGTTCCAAATTTTATTCATGGGGGTATGGTTATTGAATTTAGAAACAAAGTTACGCCAAGAAGTGCGTCGTCTTTGTTTCGTTACCCTGCGAGCTTTCGCTCGAAAAATTCGGAAATGGTTAAGATTATTTTGAGTTGGGTGTTTATTAAAGCGTCGTTCGGCTTTTTTCCGGTCTTTAATAGCGTCCTCACAGCTGTCATCGAACCATGGTTTACTAGGATGTTTTGGATTTGTCGAGGTCTTAGGAATTGTTTCATCAGCAATTGAAATAATTGTTTCATTGAATTTTAAAATTGGATCAGAAACAGCTTCAAAAGTATCCGAGTTAAGTCGCTCTATACAGAGTTGTTCAAATAGAGGCCAATTGGCCTTGCCAAATTTATACCGAGCGACTCGTTCTGTGTGTGAAGAGTGTAAAGATTCCAAGATAATGGGAAAATGATCACTGCCACAGAGATCGTCATGGACTTTCCATGAGAAATCGGGCAACAGAGAAGGATCTGCTATTGTAAGATCAATAGCCGAATATGATCCATTCCCAGGATGTAAATATGTATTGGTTCCATCATTAAAAATACACAGATCTTCCTGATTCATTAAGCCTTCAATAATTTTACCTTTTTCGTTAATTGTGTTACTACCCCATAGAGGGTTGTGTGCGTTGAAGTCCCCAAATAATATATAAGGGGCCGGTAGCTGATCAGTAAGATGTTTCAACTGATTTAAATTTAATGAAGAATTCGGAGGGATATACACAGAGCATAAAGTAATTGTTTTGTCTAAAGATATTCTAACAGCAACCGCCTGAAGATCAGTGTTGAGATCTTCAGGGCTATGTAGAATTTGATCTTTTACAAGAATGGTAGAGCCGCCAGCAGCTCTATCATTCTCGTCTACATATGTGCTGTATATAGAGTAGTTTTTTAAGGATATGTTATCACTTCGTTTTATGTGGGATTCTTGGAGGCAAAATGCAACAGGAAGAAAGGCTTGAACTAATAAAGTAATTTCAAGAAAATTTATCTTAAGACCTCGACAATTCCATTGTATTATTGTACCCATTATGGTCTGCGAATAGGGGAATAGTTGACAGTTTTTTTGGGGCTATTCCGCCGGTTTCTGCTGGGGGATCTACTTTTAGATCCAGTATCTGGGGGTAGTGTATCCATGCGATCGCCCCAGATAGTAGTGTCTAGATGATCTAGACTTCCAAACCTGTTGTGGACCTTTATGGGATCCCTCAGCAGTTTTGGAGTACGATCTCCTTTTTGATTCGAGTTTTTATTTCAGTTAGAAGAATTTAAATTGGAGTTGATATTTTTTGAATTTTTTTTTTGGCTGCTTGAAGAATTGGTTGAGGATTGAGAGGGTACTGAAGACGTAGCAGTTTGAGAGGGTGCTGAAGACGTAGCAGTTTGTGAAGATGAAGATTTTCGTGAAGATGTAATGATTTTGTCTGTTGTTGTAACTGTTAATTTTGAAGGTTCCTGTTTGTCAATAGGCCAGGTGATAATTGTCTGCGTTTCAACTGACGTGAGAACGCGTTTGGCTACACTGGCGTATGACGTTGATGCAGGAGATGAGGGATTATTCGTTGTATTATACAGACGACGAGCCTCAGGGTAAGGGATGTTTTTTTCAGTTTTTATTTTTTGAATTTCTTTTTCTTTTTTAAAGTGCTGACAGTCCTTAGATGAGGACATGTGGGCTTCACCACAATTAGCACACTTTGGAGTTTTAGTGCAGGTGAAGCCCTCATGTCCTTCCTCTGCACACTTAAAACAAATCTGGTGACCTCTGCACTGTCCCTTTCCGTGGCCGAATTTTTGACATTTAAAGCAGCGCACAGGATTGGGAATATATGCGCTGACTTTAATATTTTGGAGACCTATTTTGATTGATTGGGGGACAGTTGGAGAGTTAAAATTTAGAAGGAAGGTGTTCAGTTTAACCTGAACACCTTGTCTGTTGGCGA